>CAUYQG010180254.1:0-47961 GCA_963574415.1 Tarsius wallacei | reverse complement strand
TACCCTGCTACTGCCAATCCCTTTCTTATAGTATTATGGTAAATGTTCAGGGTCCGCTCGTGAGTGAGAACTTGTGGTACTCTGTTCTTTGTTTCTGTGATAGGTCACCGAATATGATAGACTCTAAATCCATACAAGTTGCTGCAAAATCCATATGTTTCTCCTTCTTTATGGCTGTGTAATATTCCATTGTGTAAATCTACCCCTTTTTTTATCCAGTCCAGTTTCAATGGGCAGCATGGTTAGCTCCATGCTTTTGCTATTGTGAATAGTACTGCAATAAACATGCCTGTGCAGGTATCTTTTTTGTAGAATGATTTACATTCCTCTGGGCATATTCCCAGTAGGGGGATTGCTGGGTCATATAGATGTCAATGTCTAGTTCTTTTAGAAATCACCACACTGTTTTCCAAAGAGGTTGCGCTAGTTTGCAATCCCACACCAGTGTAGAAGTTCCTTTTTCTCTGCATCCTCACTAGCATCTATTGTTTGTTTTATTAATGATAGCCATTCTTACTGGAGTTAGGTGATATCTCCATGTGGTTTTGATTTGCATTTCTCTGATGATCAGTGAGACTGAGCACTTTTTCATGTGTCTGTTGGCTGCTCCTATGTCTTCTTTTGAGAATTATCTATTCATGTCTTTTGCCCACTTTTTAAAGTAGCTGTTTGTTTTTTTTCTTTTAAACACTTTTCTTTTTTTTTTGTAGTTTCAATGCGTTTGCCCACTTCATGACGGGTGATTTATGAGTGCACCTGCCCACATCAACACCGAGTGTTCAGCAGTTTTTGTCCAAACACGGCATGACTCCCATGCCCCACCCTCAGTAATGACCCAGTCTCACCCCGAGTGACTTTTTTGTGTGCCCCCAGATGGAAAAAGTCCTCAAAGGGAAATGTTTTGCTGATGTGGAAGAGGTGAAACAAAAAACAACAGAAGCACTAAAAGGCATCAAAATTGATGAGTTCAAAAACTGTTTTGAGCAGTGGAAAAAGCATCTGATAGGTGTATTGCATCAAACAGCTTACTTTGAAGATGACTAAAGTTTGAACATGTAAGAATAAACACATAATTTTTATAAACAAATTCTGGTTTTTTGAGGTCCCCCTCGTATTCCTTGTTTGCAGATTTTACATAAGCCCACTTATACATTACTTGCAAATCAGTCCATCTTGAAGGGGGCCTCCTACAACAAAAGGCTCTAGAATCTGGCTAAACTGTAACACAGCAGGTAGCCAGCCCCATTAGCTCCCTTCAGAGACTTTTACATTGTAGAGGTTTTAGCAACCTCCTCTCTTGCCTCCTGGAGTCTCTGGACCACCTATGACGACCATAGTTGTCCTTGAGCTGCTGGGGCAAAAAACCTACTCTCCTCAGCCCCATACTATACATCATTAGAGCAACAACTGCTGACTGCATAGTGGGCCTTTCTGAAGACAGAGGCTTTCACAGGGGACTCTCTGTACTCAGTCACCCATTAAGCATTTGATCATGGAAACCGCACCCCTCCTTATTGAAATGAAAATGATATTTACATGATGGAGCCAAACCTGGGCCCTCAAAAGGAAGGGGTGACCTCTCCTGTCCTCAGTACCTTGGTGGATACAAAGAAGATTGATTACCCCTGTCCCAGGCTCAATGATCACCTGGGGAGCTGCTTGGGATCAACTGAATGATCAAAAGAGAGTCTGTACACTTTACAGACAGCAGCCCTGCTGAAGAGCTTCTGCTAGCCATCTCCTAACCTCAGTGTCCCTGATCAAGGCCACGGCCAACAGTCTGGTCTAGCCAATGGCAACAACAATCCTTTATCCAAGGTTGCCCCCTTTGGAGCAAAGAATCACAAATACTCAAATACAAATCAACATCACTCATGTCTCTGCACATACTTAACATCACCATGCAACGCCTCACCTAGGCCCTCCTTATCCTCTTCAGAGTTCCAGACATCACAGATAGTGACCAAGACATTTATTTCACTTCTCAGAATATACAATGCCAAGTCTTTTAAACAAGATATTCAATGAAACTTACTTCCCTTACTGGTCTCAGGCTGCAGACCTCATGCAGCACCATCATGGCTTCCTTCAACAAGTTCAAATTCAATTAAATGAAACATAGTGCAATGCAATCACTAGTGAAACAGCAGAACTGAATTGCAATAGAGTCTGACTCCATTTCTGATGTTTGCTGACAGCTTTCAATCCCCACTCCCCCTTTCCCTGTCTCCCCCACATTTATGCAACCACATATGAAAGTCTGGGCAATACTTCCCTTGGAGCCCATGGGGAAGTTTAGACCATGCAAATCTCAGCCTATGCATAGAAATCCTCATTCCAACACCATGCTCTAACCACTATAAAACCAAAGACGACTACCCTTTTCCTTCACTTAACCTAAATGGACTTGCTGGGGTGCCTGCCTTACTCTCCCCAGAAAGCCTCATGATACAAGTATGCCTTCTCATGCAGTCTTGGTGCGCATGTGTGACATCATCAGCCTCACCTTCCAAACCAATTTGGGCTAAGGCGTTGGTCTCCCTGCCTCAAGGCAACTACAAAACAGAAATTCTACCCATTAATAACTAATAGAAAACATACCGTCACATTTCTAATGAAAGCGAACCCCACCTTCAGAAGAAATTGCCTTTAACCACAAAGAGGATTTTCTCAATTGTATCCAATTGAAGAAAGAAGACATTTTAGAAGCTTACATAACATGTCACATACCTCCCCCACTCCCACCTAGCTACAGATTAATTCCCCTTAAATGTATTTGCAAAAGCAGACTTTTCCAGTCAGGCAGAAAAGAATGCAACATTCAAAGTCGTCATCTGTACAGAAATCCCGATAAAGAGTTTTAAAGAACTGCAATGTCACAGCTACCCTCAGATGGTTAATCCTTGAAAAGGGAAGTTGGCGTTGCCCAAGAAAGCTTTGTTAATACTATAGCCGTCACACATTTGACCAACAACAACAAAAAAAGCAGCAGCAGTAGGACTGAAGTTCTGAGTGGGTTTTATAGAAAAGACGACTCTGTAAGAGGTTGTATAGTGAAAATGATACTGACAAATGCCATAGCAACCAAAACTACTTGTCGCTTTGTGAAAATTAAAATCTTCCTGATGGACAGGCATTTGGTGTGTGTCTGTGAGTGTATGAATAACAAGTTTCCCTTGGAATAAGAATCCATTCCAGGGCTGCTAATACTGTTCAGGAAAATAGGAACTTTGATTCTGAAAATATCTTTTTCGCAACTAATCCTGCACATAAGATATCAATTTCAGCTTTCACTGAAAACGGAAAGGATAAAGCTGTATTTATGCGAGAATGTGAAGCAGAAAGTCACCTCCAGAGGAATCCACTTCACTGCCTGCCTATCAACATGGTTGTGCTTCCAGGCAGGGCTCTTCCAAAATACTGACTTTCCAGAATGAAGATTTCATTTTCTCGCTTTGCCAAACACTGATCACAGCCCTCACTCACAGAGTTTTTTCTGAGTCTAACCTCCATTCTTCTCGCTTCTTGTTTCAGTGTTTCTCGTTCTTCTGGAGATTGTTTTTCTTACACCTTCTAAGTAGATTTGGTGGTAGTCCAGCATCCTGTCAGCTTTGAGATAAGTCCTCAGCTCTTTAATCCAGGTTTATCCATAGGTTCATAAACTCCGAAATATTCCCATTCAATCATGAAGCTCACCATAGCATTAGTCCCCTTGAACATGAATGCTCCACTCTCTCCTTCCTAGGAGTCACCACACTTTGCTGTTCCTATGAGAAAGAAATTCTAGTAGACAGGTTTTTTCTCCCTCTGTCACCCCTCCCCACACACACACACACACACACACACACACGAGTTCTCAGGATCCACAATCTCAACAAAACAAAAAGAACAACACTAATTTGAATTCTTTCTGTGAGCTTCCCACTTGATAAACTCCTGTGATCCTTGCTCAGCCCTACAGGTTGTCATCCATTTTCAAATGAGAAAATTGAGGCTCAGAGTCAGCGGGGAAAGCACTCAAAGTACTAGTAATTTTGGAAACTAAGAGTCCCAGTGGCCTCAGGCTAGCCTAATTCACCACCAAACATTAGGTCTGGAAGTTTAGGGCACCAGGCATCGGGAAGACAGGTCATTCCCTTTCTTCACACCTTAAAAAGTGCCTGTGACACCATGAAAATACCCAATGAGCCAGGCGTGGTGACTCACACCTGTAATCACAGCACTTTGGGAGGCGAAAGTGAGAGGACTGCCTGAGCCCATGGGTTCAAGATCAGCCTGGGCAACATGGCAAGACCTCATCTCTACAATAAATCCAAAAATTAGCTGGGTATGGTGGCACATGCCTGTGGTTCCAGCTACGTGGAAGGCTGAGTTGGAAGGATTGCCTGAGCCCAGCAGGTCGAGGCTGCCGTGGCCATGAGCATGGCACTGCACTCCAGCCTGGGGAACAGAGTGAGACTCTGACTCAAAAAAAAAGAAAAGAAAATATCCAATGACCATTGAGTATTCTGAACCCAAGTTCAATCTACCCACCCAATTGAAAAAGGCCAAGTACATACAACAAACAAACTAAGGAAGCAGAGTTACGCCCCTTGGGCCCTCTGCCTACTTCTCTCAGGGGTTAGGCCTACTTCCTTCTAAGCCAAATGTATATGGGTCTCTGGTAAGTCCTGAGCAGTGGGTATCTTCTTTGATTTTGGGCCTAGTATTCCCTTCCAGTTTTTCCCTATGCAAAGAGGCTACACAGTGACAGAGAAAAGCAAGCATTTGAAGACTAGCAGAAAAAATTAAATTTGAACTTTGGATTTTGTACATGTGGGACAATACATTTAAAAACATAGAGGATATGTAAGGGGAAAAAAAGAGAGAAGAAAAACACACATTTAAAAAGATCCACACAATATTCGTGCTGCTGTAAGCTTTGGATTGTTTGAAGGTGACATGCAATTGTTTCTTGCAATTGTATTTCTCTTATCATTTTCTCTCTCCAACCTCTTACAGATCCGCCTTTCACAGAAAACACATTTGGTGATGGGGACTGAATTGGAATGTTCTGCCTCTGATAAACCTGTCCTGCTGAGTTTATATAAAAGGAGAGGGGAGGGGGAAACCTCAAATAAGAGAAGATAATGCCATAATTGAGACAATAATAATTCTTCTTACTTTTGCAGTTAAAAACATTTTAACATTTGAAGAGATGAATACATGTCCTCACAGCCTCTGCTATTCAATAATACAACTCATTAGGAGGGAACAGAGAGAAACCTCGGTGTCATTAAGAACACAGAGAAGGGGGAAATGAAGGCCAGTGTTACAAGCCCCATGGCCAAATTCAGAAAGGAATGATAATTAGATTGCAGTTCAAAGTGCACTGGCAATCCAGACACATATTTTGAATCCCATCCACATTTGCAGGAGGGAGAGGTAGGCAACGCCTGGAATGCTGTCTTTCAGAAGTATTAATGATGCACTATAAATTTCATCCACGTATTAATGATAATTCAGTCTTCATTAAGCGCCTGTGCTGATAGCAACCCACACTTCGGCGCAGCAGGCCCTGGCACATTTATTTTTTCCTTTGTTAAATCCAGTGACTTTAATAGTTTGGCGAGCAAGACAGAAGCTGCGCGGGAGGGGGGTGGGGGGGGCGGGTAGAAATGGATTTCTGCCTCTGACCAAATACTGGATTTTCCAGAACGACAGTGCCCGCGCGTGAGCGGCACGCGGGCATCTTCCTGGCTTCCAAAGAGATGCGGCCGTGCCCGGGGCCACAGGGTCACGTCTAGCGACAAGTAGGCTGCCCTTTTCTCCTTTGAGTGCTTCCCCAAACAAAAATGGTGACGAGGACGTTGCGACAAGGGGGCTGGCAGTGGCACTGTGTAAACGGGATTGGCACCCTGAGTTGGGTTAGGGGGCAGTGGTGACCTCGGCTAGATTTATATTGCAGATGCTACTCTCAAGGAGACAGCGTCCTCGGGGACAGAAGGGCAAAGTCAAGCGCCAACGGAGCGCCCCGTTTTAGGCACAGCTTTGTTAAAGAAATGAAGGACACGAAGCAGTCCTAGGTCTGCGGACTGTGGGGCCTCGGGGGTGAGGAGGACACCCAAGTGAAGGTCTTCTCATCAACTGTGATGGGGCGGGGTGTACTGGGACCGTGGGCACCCGCGCAGTGACAGCTCCGGGGCACCAGAGGGCGCCGCGCGCACAGTTTGCTTTCGCGGCGAGCTGGGCGAGGGCGGGAGTTGGGGGCCTCCCAAAGGGTGGGGACAGGAGCGAATCTCGCCAAGCCCACCCGAATCGCAGCTCGTGGCCCGCACCGCCCCCAGGCCTCCCTTGGGCGGCCCATCGGGAGGGGCCTGCACTTCTCCGGAACATCCGACCAGATAATATCCGATGACAACCCAGCAAAACGCAAATGAAGGAGGGGGAAGCGTCTATAACGCCTACGGGAGCTCAACCAAATGTCATTTTTTTAAACTGCTGGAATGAGGACTTGTCATCACACCCTATCCTGCGACACCTCACAATCAACCAGAGCTGGCTGGGTCCTGGGGTGGGCCCCGCCTCAGAGATGCGGAGGTTCCACACGATAGCGAGGGGCTTCCTGTATGGGACGCCAGGATCCTGCATCATAATCATCACAATAGCTCCTACTACTTGACATCCGCTGCTTTTCGCGCCAATCATCCTATTTGATTTTCAAAGCAATCCCACGAGGCACTCTTAGCCCCACTTTACAGAAGGGATAACTAAGGCTCAGAGGATAGGTTTTAGAACCTGCCCAAGTTCACACAGACTCCATGTTCTTTTCACTTCTGGGGGCTGCCTCCCTGATGGGAAACACAGTTGCCCAAATGGCTGCTTACACACTTCTTCAAGCCAGCAGGAAATATTGGAGCTAGAGGTATGCATGTGAATTCATAAAAATAGCTCTGGCTCTGATTGGTTTTCACGTTGGAAATACCCCCCAAACTTTTCTCTGGTGACCCCTGCATGTTGTATTTTAGGCTGGTTGAAGAAAGCCTTCCCTACTTGAGTTAGGAAATGATCACACACACCAGAAGCCATGGTGGCCCCAGACAACCAAAGTCCTTTCTTTCAGATTCTTGAGCACGGGCTCTTGCCAGCATTTGCAAAATCTGCTTTCTTTCCACAGAGGAGCAGAAAAGTGTCCAGTTAGCCCCGAGATATCACCAAGCACATTGTTATAAACTGCTGATGCCAGGGTGTTAACACTTCCTAGAAGCTTTCAACCCACACCGGCTTCTCCTGCCTCTAACCTCCCCCAATGCTTGATGTGTGAGCCACCGTGTAGCAACTTGCTTGTTTCCATCTCCTGTTCTCGGATTCTTTCGTGTGTGGCTGTCTCCCCAGTGAGCTGATGAGAGCCACGGGAGCAGAGTCCATGTCAGCACCGGGGACATAGCAACTCTCAGGGAGTTGTGAAATTGAATTATGACTGCGTCTCTGCTTATAACATCTACCGCTTTCCACCAATTAAACAAGATGATCTTGTTCGCTTTTTTCCCTAGTTGGGGGGGTTTGTTTATTTCAAACAGTGAAACCTACTAACAGGTATAGTTTATAAAAAGACCACTGAAATTGTGAAAATGTGAATCATTTCCTTTGCACAGTGCAATGTTCACTTCTTCCTCTCTTCCCATTTGCATCCCTGTTGTGTTTTGCTTTTGCACCTATATTTTAATAACAGGTACACATCTGTGCTATAGGAAACCAAATACAAAGTAATATTAAAAGGAAATACTGCCATCCAGCAGATTTCTGTCTTTTTCACCAGTTGCTAGAATGTGCTTAGAGTAGTGTTCTATAGCAATCAGACCCGCCGGGCTGGATACCTCCCCGCTCCCTCATAATGCAGTGCCCAAAGTAGCTGTTACTGGTAAGAAACAGAAAGATAGGCCATGAAGGGGAGTAAAAGAAAATTGGTTTTTAAAAAATATGAAGAAGTAAGGTGAGTGCGGAGGGGGATAGAGTGGGAGGAAGTATTGGAAAGTCAGAAAGCAACAAGGCAGTATGGACATTACAGCACCCAATAACTGGGAAGACTGAGGGAAGCTACAGTAGTGTGGATATTAGAAGTTCAGTATGGGTATTACAGAACCCAATAACGGGGCCTTCAGGAAGGCCTGGAGGGGCCAGGGCTTCTTGCTATACCACGTGTACCACCCAGGTGGCTCCATCCAATACACACACTTGCAGAAGTTCTAGAGTTTCCAGATACCCCCTCTGCCGCCCCCCTCCGCTGAGATGCTCTTTCGGCTTAAACATGAGTTCTTCGGGCTAGTCAGGTGCTTTGGATTGAAAGAGACAGAGTCCCATTCTGGCTTCATTCAGAAAAGGTCCATCTCATGAATGAATGAATTGAGTCAATGATCCCCACTGACTGATAACGTCACAAAGAGAGACAACCAGATATCATGCTCTTCCTGATGGAAGCACATAACACCATCTCTGAAGGAGTCTTGCCACAAGGCAAATGGGAATCTGATCAACCCTCAATCCAACTACCAATTTACAGGAAATACAAAAGACAGAGAAACATGCTAAAAGATGTCATAGAAATGCAATCCGCAAGATCTAGACTGTGGGAAATGCTGCAGAACAAATGATCTCATTTCTTCAACAAAGAGAATGGAGAGAGAGAGAGAGGGAGAGAGAGGGGGAGAGAGAGAGAGAGAGAATGAAAGATAGAGACTGAGAGAGAGAAAGAGAGATGGAGAGGGCGAACCTGTAGATAAAAATGCTTAAAATACATATCAATTCATCACAATAGGTAGAGTTTCTTTGCATCCTGATTCTAACAAACTGAAAAACTAAAAATTCCTATGATGTTTAGGAGATAACTAGAAATTTTAACCTTCATTGGATCGCTTATAACATTAAAGATTCATTGTGAATTATTTTACATGTGGTAATGGTGTTGTGTTTACCTTTTTAAAATATTCCTATGTTTAATTTAGAGATATTGGCTGAAGTATTTACAGATGAAATAATATGATATCAGGGGTTTGCTTCAAAATGCTCTGGGAATGAATATTTATAGCAACATTATTCATAATAGCCAAAAAGTGGAAACCATCTAAATGTCCATCAACCCAGGAATGGATACACAAAATGTGGTATATCCATACAATGGAATATTATTTAGCCGTAAAAAGGTATGAACTACTGACCCATGCTACTACATGAATGAACCTCAAAAACATGTTAAGTGTAAGGAATTAGATGCAAAAGACTGCATATTGTATTATTTCATTTTATATAAAATGTCCAGGAAAGGTAAATCTACAGAGACAGAGAGTAGATTAGTGGTTGCCAGGGGCTCAGGATGGGAAGGGGAATGAAGGAATATGGGCACCAGGAATCTTTTTGAGCTGATAAAAACTGGATTGTGATGGTATTTGTACAACTCTGTAAATTTTACTAAAAGCCATTGAATTGTACACTTAGAATGGGTGAATTTTATAGTATGTAAATTACGTCTCGATAAAGCTGTTTTGCTTTTAGTGCTCCAGGGGATAGGAGGAGTGGGTGGGAATTAAATGAAACAAGATTGCCCATGAGTCAGTAATTGCTTAAGCTGGATGATAGGAGCACGGGGTTTATTAAGTTAGTGCCTTTAATTTTGCATATGCTTGAAAATTTCCACAGTAAAAATAAAAATTAAAAAGTGAGGAGAGGGGCTTGGAAGGCAAAAGTCATCAGGAACTAAGTCTCTGGGGACCTGCTCCTCTCACTGTTGCTTTCCCTCCTGTGCCACATTGTTTCTCATGGTATCTCTGCCTTTCTTGTACATTCTCCTCCCACAACTGACTGGCCAAGCCTCTTGGCATTCTCTAGTCCAAATCCCAGAGGGAATATTCTGCATGGCCCAGCCAAGGCCACTCTTAGGCAAAGCCCTTGGTGCCAGCCTAAGCAAGAACCATCCTTGGGTGAGATGTCCATTTCTGATCTAAACAGCCCACATCAAAATCAAAAACAAAACTCATGCCTGTAATCCCAGTACTTTGGGAGGCGGAGGAGAGAGGATTGTTTGAGATAGGCCTGGGCAACACAGCAAGATCTCATCTCTACAAAAAAATTAAAAAATTAGTTGGGCATGGTGGCATGAGTATACAGTCCCAGCCACTCAGGAGGCCGAAGCAGAAGGATCTCAGGAGCCCAGGAGGCTGAAGCTGTGGTGAGCTGTGATTGTACCACTATACTCCAGCCTGGGCGAAAGAGTGAGACCCTGACTCAAAAGCAAACAAACAAACAAAAAACCCTCACACACACAATGACATGACCCTTGTTTCCTGAGTAGGGCGTTATTCAATAGGCCGTTTGAGCTAGAAATGAAAGTTGATCACAGCAGATACTAGTGTGTCCCATATAGCCCCTATTTTTACCATTCATAGATCCTAAAATGAGCTATTTTATTTCTGGAACTGCCTTTGCTGGACATAGTTCCAGCAGTTGAATCTGAGACTCAAAGCATCACCCACCAAACGAGAATGAGCAGAAGTGATGGGCAGTACCCTGACTAGTGTTGAAGAACAAAGGTTAAAGAGCAATTCAAACTCTTCTGAAGGGTCCGTGGACCTAAGTTCGGACTAAAGGAACTCAAGGAGCTCCCGACAACCAAGAGGGTTCACGAATTCGGCAGGCCTGGCACCCTTCCTCAGCACCTTCACCCAGCGACCAAATTGCAAATTTCTCTCTTGAAAGCCCTTAGCAAGAAAGATTCTAAGAGAGAGAGAGAGAGAGAGAGAGAGAGAGAGAGAGAGCGAAATCTTCTGGGAGACCAGGCCTGTCTCTGCCTACTTGTGACGGGGCAAGTAAGTGATAGTGAGTGGTTCATTAGCAGCGGTTCACCCCCGCCGCCCCCGAAGTGGTTGATTTTAAACAGTTCCCAAGTTATTGCCCCATGAGCGCATCTACAACCACCCACAGAAATGGCATGTTGCCTTAGGCAGAGAAATAGCTACATTTGAGCAAAGAAAGCTATTCAACCTCCAAGCCCCATTGGCTTGTCACACCTGAATACACCACAGGAAAAGTAGGACTCCTCTTGTCACAGTTACACTACAGCTGCCACTCCTGCTCTTTGGATGGGCCAATATCAAGAGTAAATCCATGATGCCAAGCAGATGCTGAGGCTGACCCAATTAACTCCAATTAGCTGACCTCCTTTCCCTTTGCCTACTGGCTCCAAAAAAGCTTTTCTCGAATGGTACCAGACTAGCCAATGCTCTTTCACAAGCTCTGTATCTCAGTTATTCTCCATACTTGCTCACCATGGTGGTATGTACAGCCAGCAGGCAACTCAGCTCAACCTTTGGAAGGGACATTCTGCTTCAAAATGGGCCAAGCCCGGTTATGTTAAGGATGGATACACCACACAACACCTCAGTGTCCTTTGCCCAATACCTTCAAATCTCCACTCTCTCGATCTCAACATCCCTCTTACGTTTCCCCACAGCTCCATGGCACTAACAGGAAATCATGACATCTCCATCAAGAAATAAGATAACAGGATGAGAGAGGTTCTCCCTGGGAACATTCTCTCTCCTCGCTTCTTTTTTAGGCCACTGGCTTTCTGAGTCTGTTTATTTCGTCCATTAGTCCTTCACCGTCGTTCAAATGGCCACTTTCTATCTGAACATATGTCCACCTTAAATGAGCATTTGCCTTACTCTTTGCTTATTTTCCCAAAGATTTTGGGTGGCGTAATGGAAAGCAATGGAGCCTCCTTCCCATTTGCCAAACACAGAAGCACTTTCTGGCCATTCCACATCCACCAGCAACCTTTCCACCAGAGAAAGCTCATTGACCTAAGGAAGCTGAAAGAGTCTGCCCACTTGATCTTCATTCCCTCTCCTTTTTATTGTTGGCATACCTTAGCACAACTTCTTAGTTATAGAATTACTGTCTCCTCCCAGAAACAATCAAGTGTCCAGATCAATTCTGGTGGCGTGTTGATCACCCACACTGGTTCTAATTCATGAGGTCAGAGCATAACCAAACTGCACGGGAGGACACTGAGCTCAGCACAGGACAGGGGCCATTTTCTAGAACAAGGGTTACTAACCAGGGATCCCTAGACTCCAGACCCTATGAATTGTCTTCATAGGTTTATGAACCTCCTGAAATTGAGTTTGTGTGTGTGTGTGTATGTGTGTGTGTGTGTGTGTACATGCATACTTTTCCATAGCTAGAGTTCCTAGTCTTTATCATCTTCACAAAGGAATCCCTCATCCGAACAGAAACTAAAGGTAAAAAATCACGGTTCTCAAGAAACACTAAGCTTGGTCAGCAATGTTTTCTAGCCCATTTTGGAAAAGGTTAGAGAGGCAGAGTACAGGACTGGCCTGGTGGAACTGAGAATTTCAGGACCCTTATTCTCCAGAGCCAGACAGCCCGGTCTCAGTCACCAACCCAGATCTGAATCCAGAGCTCATGGTTTGGATGATGGAGGAGTTCAAAAATCTTGCTCAAGGCTGAGTCAATCTGAATCCAACTCCTTACTTATGAGCAATAATGCACATTGAAAAGGTGATGATGCAAACTGAACACCTGGGACCACGTTTATACATTCCTGACCATCCAGTGAGCCAGATCTCTCAGCAAAATGAGGAAACTGAGTTTAGAGGGGAAAAAATGTCCTAACTATAAAAAACTGAATCCAGAGGGGAAAATGGCCTACCTACAATCATGCATACTTAATGTCGTGTTTCCCCAAAATTCATGTGTTGAAAGCCTAACCCCCAATGTGATGGTATTAGGAAGTAGGTAGGGCCTTTGGCCAATGATTAGGTCATAAAGGTGAAACCCTCCTGAATGAAATCGGTGCTCTTATAAAGAGACTCTAGAGATCTCTCTCCACCATGTGAAGATACAACAAGAAGACAGCATTCTGCAACTCAGAAGAGGGGCCTTGGCTATGCGGGAACCCTGGTCTCAGACTTCCAGCCTTCAGAACTGTGAGAAATAAGTTTCTGTTGTTTATAAGTCACCCAGTCTATGGTACTTTTTAATACCAATCTGAACTAAGACAGTGGCTGAAACAAGCTAAAAGCCAGATTTTCTGACACCATAAATGACCACATAGCACCTGTTGGCTTTATCTATCCTCTTCCTGGGCTCCTATGGAAGATGGAGACCTATCATCAGTAATAGATACTCATCAGATAATTGTGAACGAATCCCTCAAAAATGCTGATACCAGCACAACCAGGGCCAGCAACTCAATGGGAGAGGGAAAGCCAAACAAATCCACCACATGCTGATTTTTGTCATTCCAGCAAAGGAAACCCTGACCAAATGTGTACATTAGTTAGGAAAAAATTGAAAGAAAAAGTTAAATAAGTCAATAACTACAAGAAGCCTGTAGACAGTTTTAAAAAAATCTTATTGAAAATCCAGGCCAAGAATCCAAAATGTCAGAAACCTGCATCTTTGAGCAACTAAGTAGCCAAATGAGAGAGTTGAGCAGTGTGAGAAAAGTTCTTTCTCCAAACAGAAGGGTGGATAAAGCAAAGGAAACAAAGACACTCCCCACAAGTGGAAGGTCAGAAGCAAACTGAAAATCAGGGAAAAGCAAGAGAACTGGAGAAGAACCAGGTAAGTTACCTGAAATCCAAAGCCCAAAGCCTCTTGAGATATAGTCTAGAAAGAATGCCAGCAAGACCATCAGTGGGAGCAATTGACAGTTGGCAAAGCAGCCACACTTGCTAGGCCAGGAAGCGAGCAAATTCCAAACTGGGTATCACTGGGACGTCTATTCTCCAGTTCTCATTGAAATTGCCCAAATCACTAGACCAGATAGTGGCAAATGCTGTGGGTGTCTAAGGCCTAAAAAGTAGCCTAAATGTTCATCCTTCACTAGGACTTAGGAGTAAAATATCCCCATGAAACTAGTCTTTATCAAGGGCCCCTATGACAAAGGCTGGAACATTGCCAATATGAGTTTCATTCATAAGAAAGGGTCCTAAAGAGACCCTAAGACACAGTCTGGGGAACATGCAATTTATATAACAAGGATGGGTTCGATGGCTACTTTACACAAGAGAAAGTCATGCCCGACCAATCTATTGGAAAACTTTAAGCTTTTATCCACATAAAAACACACATGGATAAAAAGGGAATGTGAGGACAGAAGATTTTGACATAGTGCCAAATCACTACGGGATTGGGGGTATGATTGTATCGTTGATAAGCAACAGGCATAGGGATGAGGATCAAGAGGATAAACCTTGCCTTCTCTAGGGAGCGAAGTGTAGACACTATGGTCTTTCCTCAAAGACTTGTGGAGAGATATGTCTTAATTGCCTTACTCAAAAATTATGTGGAAGAGAGTCAGCCTAGTAAAAACCTCAGGTTTCCAGGCAACACCCAACCTTACTGGGTAGTAACATGTTAAGCTCTTTAGATTAAACTGCAGGAAGATGCTGAGAGGCTGTGTGAGTGGGCTGAAAAGTAGCAGGTGAGCATCAGTGTAGGCAAGTGTAACATAATGCACTGAGAGAAAGAATCCTATTAACCACTCAAAATAACACACCGAGCAATCAAGCCTCCTTTGTACAAATCCTCGGGACATCTGTATCCAAAATGGAAGGGCAAATTTTGTTATTAGACCAATTGAGTAACACAGAGGTCATCTAGCTCAAACATCCCCTTTGAGAGATGAGGATACGGAGACCCAGAGACCGAGCTAGGACTAGAACTCAGACAAAAGCATTTTATTCAGGACCACAGCCTCTGGACAAGGGTGTCAACCTTTAAGTATCAGTTGGCAGATCAAGGGTCTTAGAAACAATGTAGTATAATGGATGGAGCATGGGTTGTCAAGCCAGATATGTTCAAATCCCAGCTCCATTTTTAACTGTGTACAAGTTCATCAAGTGTCTTCATCTCTTTGAGTCTCAGTTGCATCAACTGTAAGATGGGAATCAAGGCACATACTTTGTAAGGCTGTCATGAGGATGCGAGATATTTTTAAAGTGCTCTACAAAAGATCTGAATAGACATCTCTCCAAAGAAGACATACGAATGGCAACGAGCACAAGAAAAGATGCCTGACATCATTAGTCAGTGGGGAAATGCAGATCAAAACCACAGCGAGATACCACTTCACTCCCACTAGGATGGCAATAATCAAAAAAATGAAAAGTAACAAGTGTTGGTGAGGATGTGGCAAAATCAGAACCATCACGCTTTGCAGGTGAGCATATAAAATGGTATAGTTGCTGAGGGGAAAAATTTGGCGGATCCTCAATAAGTTAAACAAAATCGCCATATGACCAAGCAATCCCACACTTAGGCAAATGCCCAAAAGAATTGGAAACAGGTGTTCAAATAAAAATGTGTACATAAGTATTCAGAGAAGCATAATTGACAATAGCAAAAGGTTAAAAACAACCCAAATGTTCATCAGTTGATGAACGGATGAGCTACAAAAGGTATGTTCATGCAATGAAATATTATTCAGTCATAAAAAGAAAGTTCTGATCGTGTCACAACATGGATGAAACTTGAAAACATTGAAAGAAACCAGTCACAAAGGGTCACATATTGTATAATTTCATGTATATGAAATGGCCAGAATGGGCAAATTCATAGAGACAAAATGTAGATTAGTAGTTGCCAAGGGCTGGGGGTATAGTGAGATAATGGGATGTTAACTACAGGGTACAGTGTTGCTTTTTGAGGTCGTGAAAATGTTCTAAATTTGACTATAGTGATTATTGTACCCATATATAATTGTAACTAAAGTCAGTTGAATTATACTGTACAATTTAAATGGATGAATCGTATGGCATGTGGGTTATATCTCAATAAAACTGTATAAAAATAAAGTGCTCTACAGATTGTGATGTGCTGGTAAATGTTTAACTTCTGACTCTCAGAGGGGAAAAAAGTTTTGATTTGTAGTGCTTGATGATTTCCATGGTGAAAATATTCCCATGGCTGATTTCAAGCAACCAATGTGCTGTCAGTGCATGGGGAGTTGGGAAGAGATGTGGAGACTCGTCATTGTAGAGCATTTGCACCATAAGATCACAGATAGTAATTAAAAAGTGATAAAATACTTAGAAAGTGATATGTTGTGAGTATTTATTACATTTGCTTTAAATGTAATTCATTTAACTGTGATTTTATATAATTTAAATTTTAGCAATTGTTTGCAAAATTTCTGAAAATTTAACAATCAGCACCCACAAACCAGTACAGACTGTCTCCAGGCACTATATTGCGACCACAGAAAAGTCTTTTCAAAGAATTTCACATGAACATCTTCTAGGAAAGTGTTATCCTTTGCAGTCCTCTGAGCAAAAACTCGAAAGGTATATGGTCGTTAAAGTCTGTCCTACAGAGGTTGATTTTTCCCCTTCTAATACTGATGTCTAAGCATGACAGAAATATTTTGTGGAAACAGAACCCTATATATGGAATCAGAATCCTATTTTCTGTAGACTCCATTTTGAGGCATTTTGACTACATCTCTATAGCCAACAAACAACACCAACAGTTCAAGCTAAGCACCTGAGCACACTTGATGAATCACCTTTCTCTGGTTAACCCACCGGCTCTGGGCTCTCTTCTGATTTGTAACTACCATCAATCTCAGTTCTCGTACTGTTTTATGAAGTCAAAATTCCAAACATCTTCATTCAATGACAAACATGATATAAATGAGGCTTCTAAAACTCTGCAGGCCCTGATATTTAATGCAGAGTCATGAGAGGTTTGCAGCATTTGATACTTTGAATATTCAATACCGGTTAGCGACATGTCAGTTTACACCATCCGGGCCCTCCACTCAAGGAATTCATGTTGTAGAATGAGGTATGCCATTCCAATGCTTCTGGTACCTTATACTACATCAATTTCACCACGTTGTGAAATTCTTGAGCCTCTGGGCAAGTCAATTCACGAAGTGGTTCCAAGATGAGAGAGCTTAAGGCTTTCCCACCCTGGGGATGACAATAGATGAAGCAGCTACGGAGAGCAGACTCTGAAGTTATCCACATGCCACATGCTATTGGAGTGGCTTTGAGCAAATTATTTGTCTGTACTAAGTTTTCTCACTTATAAAATGAAGCATATTAACAATAACCACTTCACAAAATGTTTATAGAATTAGATAAGGTACACAAAGTACCTGGAACATTAGTAATATGCTAAAAAGTAAAGAAAATAAAATCCTTTGCGTAGGGAAGCAAAATTATGTAGCAGCTAAGCATCCAGACTTCAAAGTGAGTGAGGCCTAAATTCAAATTCTAGCCCTGCCTGTTCCTGAGTGGCTCTAAGTAAATCACTGCTCCTTTCTGATTCTTCGGTTCTCCATCTATAAAACAAGACTAATGACAGCGTCTATCTCACAGCGGTCATTAAATGAGCTGGGAGAGGTCAAATACTAGGTCAAATATGAATCATCAGTAACTGGAAGCAGTTAGTCTGCCACGAGAGGATGGACACAATTCTGCAAGCGTTTGGGATGAGTTCACATTGTACTCCCATCACAGAGAGGAAATGGAACAAGAATGCTGATTACTAGAACACAAGAGTAGACTGATGAGAACCAAGAAAGAGGTGATGGCTGACCTATGATCCTCTCAGGGAAAAGCCAGTGTTCTAATACTGGGGATGAGATCCTGGACACGCAAACCATTGACTTTTGGGGGAGTTTTTTCCCCAGGGTTGTTTTTTTAAATTTTATTAAGGTACCTTATTGAGTGCTGAATATTTTTGTTCTTCTTTAAATGTTGTTGTAGATTAAACTGCACATGTCTAAAGAGTAAAATTTGATGAGTTTTGATATAGGTATAAGCCCATGAAACTATGATCCAAATCAAGATAATAAATAAACACTTGTATCGCCTCCAAAAAATTCTTCATGACCCTCTGTAGTTCACTCTCCTCCCTTTCTCTCCTCCCACATCTCAAGGCAACCACTGATCTGGTTTGTCATGTTAGATTAGTTAATTTCCAGAATTTTATGTAAGTAAAATCATACATATACAATCTTTTGTCTGGTTTATTTCATTCAGCACAATTATTTTGAGATTCATCCCTGTTATGTTCATTAGTCATTTGTTCTCCTTTTTTGACTAAATAGTATTCCAATATGTAGATTGACCTTTCTCCTGTTGGTGAGTATTAGGGTTATTTCTAGTTTTTAATCTATCACAAATAAAAGGGTCATAAACATTCATGTACATCTTTGTGTGGACAAGTGCCTTCATTTCTCTTACCAGTAGAAAGACTGGGTCACATGTTTACACATGATAGGTGGATATTCACCAATTTTTGAACCGTCCAAATTGTTTTCCAGTGTGGTTGTACTATTATCCACTATAAAAGCAGTGTATGAGAGTTATCGTTTCTCCAAATCTTCACCAACTACATGGTGAGAATTTGTAGAGACACTGTAAGCATTATTATGTGTCCTGGTATAGTTTTCTTCATATTTCTTGTGCTTGAGTTTTGTTGAGGTTCTTAGATCTGTGGGTGTATATTTTTTATTACATTTGGAAAAGTTTCAACCATTATTTCTTCAAATAATATTTCTGTCTCCCCATTTCCTTCTGGGACTCAAATTACACATATATTAGGCTGCTTAAATTTGTCCCACAACTCACTGCTGCTCTGCTCTTTTATTTTTATTTTTTTCTCTCTGTTTCATTTTGAAGTTTCTCTTGTGTGTCTTCAGGTTCACTAATCTTTTCTTCTACAGTGTCTAACATTCTAATAATGTCATCCAGTGTATTTTTTATACCAGACATCATATTTTTGATCTCTACAAGTAAAATTTGAGTGTTTTATATTTTCCATGTTTCTCTTTAACATACCCATACTTTCCTCACCTTCTTAAACAAAGAAAGTTTACTTTATAAAAAGCCATTTGAACGTCCTTGTCTACCAGTTCTATCATCTGTGCCTGCTTCTGGTTAAGGGGCTTTCCTCTCATTTTGGGTCATATTTGCTTATATTGCATGCCTTGTAACGTTTTATTGGATTTTAGACTTTGCAAATTTTACCTTATGGAGTGCTGAATATTTTTGTTCTTTAAATGTTGTTGAGCCTTGCTCTGAATTGCAGTAAAGTCACTTGGAAACAGTTTTCCTTTCAAAGCTTACTTTTAAGCTTTAGTATGTGAGACCAGAGCAAACTTCACACTAAGGCTAATTTGGCTCCACTACTGAGGCATTTCTCTTCTGAGCACTCTGTCTGATGTCCTACATATTATGAAGTTTCTTCTCTCTGACTATTGGGATACTGAGCTATTCCCAGCCTCGTGTGAGCTCTAGAAATCACTCCTCCTACTCCTTTTGAGTGATTCTTTCTCCAACCTTGTGTAGTTTCCTCACATGCATGTGCTGATCAGTATTCAGCCAAAGACTTGAGATCCCTGAAGCTCTCTTTCTAGGCAGTTCCTCTCTGCCACCTTGCCCTGTAAATTCTGGCCATCCTTCCTTCCTTGAATTCTTAACTCTGTATCCTGAGTCTAGGAAATCTGCCAGACTCAGCCTGAGTTCCTTCTTCCTGCACAGAGGCCTAGAAACTCTCCCTAGGTAAAGAACTGTTCCCCTTTTCTCAAGGATCACTGTGCTGTACTGCCTGTTTTACAATGTCTGACAAAAATTATTTCATGCATTTTGTCCACATTTTTAGTTATTTAAGATAGAAGAGTAAATCCCATTTCTTTTACTCCTTCATGATGTGAAGCAGAGTCGAGCTTTCCATTTTTTAATATTTGGGTCAGATTATCTTTTGTATTTTTTAAATGACACCCAGATAAAAAGCAAATGGAATCAAAGATCATAAACTGACAGGATCCTTAAAGATTACCTAACCATCCACTCCCAATCTCCCCCACACACTCATTTGATAGATTACAGAACTGAGATCAGAGAGGAGGAAGGGATCGTCCCAAAGTCACACAGCAAGTTAGCCACAGAATTAGCATTAGAAATCAAGTCTTCTGCTTTCCAGTTTTAATTCATCCAGTTATTTTCTGCTGTTTTTTTCTTCCAAGCTAGTATATTTGGATAGACACAGTTTTGAAATCCAGACCTTCTGTACTGCCCAAACCCACAGAATGTGCAATATTAGCTCACACCCAGATGGTACTTGATTTTGTTTGAGTATTGCAAACACAACTCCTAGGAGTTGGCCTGAAGTGAGTTCCAGAGTAACACATAACACTGAAAATTTTAAAACACCCCTATGGGTAGGCACTCCAGAGCAAAAGTATATATCCTTACCCATTGACTTATTATGATCTCGCTAAGCAGAAAGGAGTGTCACTTAGAATTTAAATCGACTGATTTAGTAGTCTCATCACCTATGGGAACCATGCATCCTACAAAAAGAAGTCATTACCATTGCAACTTCATTTGCCTTCTCACAGTTCTAACAATTTCTAGCCTTCTTTCACTTAGAGCCAGAAATTTTATCTAGGCTGGATCTGGAGGCTCTTCTGTCTTGTCTTGGAACCCTTCCTTGAAGTAGCCAAGGAAATGTCGCTGCTTTGGAGTTACAACAGACTATATAACTCAGCTCCAACACTTACTTGCTATGTGACCTTGGGCAAGTCACTTAACCTCTCTGTAAGAACAAGGATGATACTGTCTTACATTGATTCTAAAGCACATGTATTTTTTTCACATTTTAGAAATTAAGATGTATCTTGCTAGCAGTGGTGTGATAGTTAAACTTGCCACTTTTTTTTCTTTCCCAATAGTATATATGGTGTCTTGCTTTTAAAAAAATAAAGTATTACTTCCTAATTTGGTACCATTTTTCATAATGGTACCAAGTATCAGACTCTGATCAGCCTTCAACTCGGGTTTCAATTTCTATTGAATGCTAACATTCTTCTGATTTTTTGGTATCTTTTATAATCATATCGGTTCCTGCTGTATTCATGACAATTCATGAAAATAAAAATGAGATACTTTGCAAAAATAAATAAATAAATAAAGCATTACTTCCTAATTTGCAGTTTCCTCAGGAATTAAATTTTAAAAAGTAAACACAGTGCTTGGCACATGGCAGGCACTCAAGTACTCTTGCGTTCGTTATTATTAGAAACAATGACTAAAACCAATACCTGGTTGGGTCTTGGGCCATCTGGCTTCCCTCATCTAGCTATTGGTACATCAACCAGGACTGTTGGTATAACAAGATGAACAATTCTGAAGCCGGCACGCTGCTGACCAATGTTGCAACTTGTGATTGTCGTCAGGTCTCTTTCCTGTTAGTAGCCTAGATCCCTTTCTTATTAGTAGCTTCTTGACCTTCAGCCCAGGTCCATAAATTCCACTAGCTTGATTGTGCCTCTGCTGCTACTAAATTATGAAGGTAGGGAAATGGACTAGGAGACTTCTTGAACCACCAACCTAAACTGTCCCTGGCTCATCTCAAAGATCTTCCCCAGAATCTAACAAGACTTATCAGACGAAAGGTTCTTTCAAGGCCATTCAAATCAGAGTCTACAGGGCTGAAAGCCAAATCCACTTTCCCTGAGGCCCCCGACATACCTCCAGTTGGGGAGTTGATACTTAGATGTTTTTGTAATCCAAGGATACCAACTCTGTTCACGTCTAAAGGAAAAGAGAGGAAACAGACACCTGAGGATTAACCACACCCAAACATGTCCTTCTACAGAAAAGTAGCTGGCATTTATTTCCTAGAACTTTCCTGGCTTTCTTATTATCTCTGGCAGGCAGACCAGCCCCCACTGAAGAGGTCTTATCCCAACAGTCTCTTCCACTCGCCATCATTCGCCTTAGCGCCCAAAAGTGCAGCTGCAGACTCCATGAGCCCGTCTCTCTGAGGCACCCACTGTGAACATGCGTCTACAGGTTTTTTCTTTGTCTCCTGCTGGACCCCAGTGGTCCAGGGCACTCTCAGAACCACAGTTTTTCAAAAAGAAGCCGGGCACAGTGGCTCATGCCTGTAACCTCAGCACTTTGGGAGGCAGAGGCAAGAGGATTGCCCGAGCCCAGGGATTTGAGGCCAGCCTGGGCAACTTGGCAAGACCTCATCTCTACAATAAATAAATAAACAAACAAATTAGCCGGGCATGGTGGCATGTGTGTGTAATTCCAGCTACTTGGAAGGCCAATACAGAAGGATCGCCTGAGCCCAGCAGGTCGAGGCTGCAGTGGCTGAGAGCATGCCACTGCACTCCAGCCTGGGTGAGTGAGACTCCTACTCAAAAAAAAGAAAGAAAGAAAGAAAGAAAGAAAAGAAAGGTCAAGAAGGACTGGCCTTTGTCTCTGGCCACTTCCAGCAGCTTCACTGCCTCCCAAGTGATAGTAAAATAATCGAGTCTGAACAAACAGCCGCTTGATACTGCATGCCACCCAGGATCTTGTGCCATGGCCAGCATGAGGCTGGAAATTAATAACTGTGAGTGATTATCACGGAAACTGTCTCCAGGAAAAATGACCAGGTTTTTACCATTCAACCTTGGGAAGATAAAATCAGGCCTCGCAGAAAAAAGACAAATGATCTATGAGCAAATGCAAGGCTTCTAGTCCGAAAAGCATCCTGGGACCTGATGACACACCTGCCTTGTCTCCCTTTCCCAGACTGGGGCAGGTAATGGGAAGGGGGGGGGAGGCAGTCCCCATCCAGCCCATCGACCAACTCTGAATCTTGTGCTCATCCTAGACCCTCTCCAACATTTCCTCATCTTTATTCTCCTCTGTTGTCAATTTTGCCTCTCTGTAGGTGTCTGCTTGTTCCCCTCTTCTGTGTGACTTGTCACGACCCTCCTTGTGTCTCCCGCCACAGCCTCCTTTCTGCTTTCTCCATCCAACACCTGCCCACCCCGCCCCACTTCTAGCCCTGCCTTGCCCTACCTAAAAATCATCAATGAGCAAAAATGGTAAACTACTTATTCTTGTTAAAGTAGGGTAATAAGAACATGGAAGATTGTTTTTATTGTTCTCATCACATTTGTGTGTGTTTGACATCGTTCATAGTAAAACAAATCTCCAACAGCCCTCCAGGGATGTCAGGGAAAGGTCCAGGTTCCCAAATTGGTAGCCAAGGCCCCTCAGGTTCTGTAACCAGCACTCCTCCTGGCACTTGTCATGCGGCAGTCTCTGATTTCCCAGCCTTGGCATTCAGCTCTCCTGCAGCCCTATCTTTGTCCATACATCTCCTTCTTACGGAACACCCTTCCCCTTCTCCCTGCCTGAAATACTCTTCCTTTAAAAGTCAATGCAAATGACACCTGTCTGGAACACCTTCCCAGACCCTCCCCTACTCTCTGATGGCGGGGGGAGTTGCATGCCTTATGCCCTGTGCTTCCTCAGGCCTGATATACAGCAAACACTCAGTATGTGTTCGGGAGAGACCAGAATGTCCTGGTTAATAAACCAAGTGTAATATTTACCTGAACTTGGGCAAGTAGAGTAATCTCCCAAGGCTTCTGCTTCTGTCTCTATAAAATGAAGATAATAGCAGTACTTATCTCACAAGGCTGGGGCAACTATTCAGCAGTATTCCCTGTATAAACAGCTTTAACACAGTACCTGACAGAGAGAGACAGAGACAGAAAGAGAGAAAAAGACAGACAGACAGAGAAGCACTGACTGACTTACAGACAGACTTCCATCAAAGAATACAGTAGATAATTATGCAGCTTCTCTTAGATGAAATGTTTCCAAAACCTACAGGAAAGGCACTGCTATTAGCTCTTCCTGGGAGCTAGAAAAATTCATGGAAAATCGTTGACATCAAAGTCATGATTCCTCTCTCTCAGGCCCAGGGGCCATTCATACTTTGGAGGGTCTTCAGAGGGAGATGCCAGAGTCCCGGGCCTTCCTCTTGGAAGGACAGGGCAGATCTGTGGCTGGGACCTGTCCCGGAATCCGGGGGCTAGAAGGGCATGGGCTTTGCATGAAAATCAGCCATGGTGACAATCACCAGTCTGTGAGGTCTCGGTGAGCTCGGGGATCCTGGGGTGGGAACCCGGAGTGAGAAAATCTAAGTAGGGTCTGGTGCGGCGCCCCCCGCCCCCCAGCCCAGCTCCTCTGGGCGCCCGCGGCCTCGTGCGTCACTGGCGCGGGCGGGGGCCGAGGGGAGGGGGGCGCCGCAAGGTGAGGGCACCGCGCTGCCTTAAGACGCCGCGCGCCCCCGCCGCCGCTCAGAGCTTGCAGCGCGGCGCGCCGGCCGGACGTGCGGGCACAGGAGCGGTGCCCCACTCCTGCCGCGCCTGCCGCCCGGTGCCAGCTCGCAGCCGCCGGTGCCCCGAGAGGCAGCCCGGACGAGCGCGGCAAGTCCCGAGGGACCGGCACACAGCACACGGACGCGACGCCTTCAGCAGCAACAGGTAAGCGCCTGGCTTTGCTTCAGGCGCCGCGGCCCCCTGCACCCAACCGGCCCCCGAGCTCGGGTGCCCGGGACGTCCAGTTTGCGGCGACCCGACGCCTGCTGGGTTACCCCGCGCGGGGACCCGCGGTGAGGTCCCTTCTTGCTTTTCCTAGGGATACTCTCGCCCTCGCGTTTTCCCTCGCACTTTTTCTCGTGCGTTCTTTCTTGCCTTCTCAATTCTCTGGTTGTTTTCTCTGTCCTTTCTCTCTCTCTCTCTCTCTCTCTCTCTCTCTCTCTCTCTCTATCTCTCTGTCTCTCTCTGTCTCTCTCTGTCTCTCTCTGTCTCTGTCTCTCTCTCTCTCTCTCTTCCCCTCTCTCCCTCCCTCCTTCTTTCTTTCTCTCTCTCTCTCTTTCTTCTCTCTCTCTCTCTGTCTCTCTCTCTCTCCCCCTCTCTCCCTCCCTCCTTCTGTCTTTCTCTCTCTCTCTCTCTCTTTCTTCTCTCTCTCTCTCTATCTCTGTCTCTGTCTCTTTTCTCTCTCTCTCTCTCATCTTTTTTTCTTATTCTCTCTTTTGCTTTTTCTGTCTCCATCTCTCCCTGTCTCTCAGTCTCTGGCACTCTCATTCTCTCTTACTCTCACTCTCATTTATTCTTTCTTGTTTCTATCTCTCTCCATCTCTGTCACTCATTTTCCCTCTGTCGCTCATTCTCTGCCTCTCTCAGCCTCTCAGTCTCTCTCGCTCTGTCTCTCTCAGGCTCTCGCCGACCACCCCGGCACCCCTGCCTCCTTTCCGGTTCTCCCTGAGTTTCTCCCCCATTCCCCGGGCTACCACGGACACTGGAGAATGCAGGGAGGATGCTGAATTGGGGGGTGGGGGATGGAGGCGCGCAATAAGCATCCTCCCTGCAATCTCCAGCCACTGCTGCGCTGCTGAGGAACTAAGCGTTTTATCCGCCAAAGTCCAAGGTGGCCAAGATGGCATCTGGTTTCCATAGCAAAATAAAGTCGACAGAGAGACAGAGATCCAAAGAGACAGGGATCCAGCCAGAGAAAAACTGAGGGTCATTGGAGAAAGATGTAGAGACAGAGATGCACACATTCAAAGATACAGAGAAAGTCCCTAGCAAGTCCCAGGGTAACAGGAGAGTGAGAGATTTAGAAACCAACTAGAGAGTACACACACTAGAGATACAGCTTGAGAGACAGTCAGGTCAGATAAGCAGTAAAGTGTCAGAGACCAAGGAGAGAGACAGTCAGGCAGAGTGATACAGAGAAAACTCATGCACAAGAGGCAGCAACCACAGGCAGAGATAGAGAGAGAGAGAGAGACAGAGGTGAGAGGATCCGAGAAAGACAGAGCAAGTGTACATGTGTCAGCGAGAGGCAGAAGAATATAGCCAGAGAACCCGAGGGAGACACGGAAAAAGAGTTGGAGAGACACGGAGACTGACAGAAACACATGCAGCCAGCCATGCAGAACAGGTGTGCTAGGGACTGTCAGGGAAATTGAGAGAGAAATGGAGACACAAGACAGCATTAGGTAAAGATAGAAAAGCACATGCACTAGTGAGCGACCCGACAGTGACAGGCAGAGACACCGAGACAGAGCGGATCAGAAAGAGACAGAGAGAGCCACAAGGGGAGAGATGAGAGAGAGCACATCCGCACTACAGTGAAAGTGTGCTAGCGAAAGAGACACAAGCAGAGAGACAGAGAAACTGACTGAAAGTGGGAGGGAGAGATGGGGTCAACAGAGACAGGAATAGAGTAACAGAGATGGACAAACAGCATGTCCGTGCTGTGGAGAGACTGAGAAACAGAGAAACAACGGAGTGAGAGATAAGGGTGAGAAAGAATCAGAGGAAACAGTGAAACACATACATACACACAGCCCTAGAGAGACAGAAAAAGTGCACTAGCAAGAGACACTGGAGAGAGACATAAATTGACGATTGTAAACAGGCAGCGACAGAGAGCGCACGCGCATGCGCTAGCCCGAGTGCTAGCTAGAGAGAACAAAACTCTCAGACCTAGAGACAGTGTGGGAAACACGCAGAGAAAAAGCGCACACCTGCCCCAGGAGAGACAGAAAAGAGGAAATCAGAGACCAAGGAGAGAGACAGGCAGAGAGATCCAGAGAGCCAGAGAAGGAGCCATAGAAACTGCCCGGACCCTGGCTGAGACCGCGGCTGCGCGGGGGTCCAGGGGAGGGGGTCCTGCAGCGCGACTGCTGGTCGCAGAGGCTTCTCCCCTTAGCAGGGGACTAACCCTGTCCGTGTGTTTCTTTTGTCCCTGGCGTAGGCACTGAGTGTGGTCCGTGCACCCCTCTGCCTCCCTGCGGTGCCGGCGCTGAGCCTGCACCCTGTCTCACGCCCTCCGACTGTCGCCATGACGTCCACCTGCACCAACAGTACGCGCGAGAGCAACGGCAACCACACGTGTTTGCCCCTTTCCAAAATGCCCATCAGCCTGGCTCACGGCATCATTCGCTCGATCGTGCTGCTCATCTTCCTTACTGTCTCGTTCGTCGGCAACATAGTGCTGGCACTTGTATTGCAGCGCAAGCCGCAGCTGCTGCAGGTGACCAACCGCTTTATCTTTAACCTCCTCGTCACCGACCTGCTGCAGATTTCACTTGTAGCCCCCTGGGTGGTGGCCACTTCTGTGCCTCTCTTCTGGCCCCTCAACAGCCACTTCTGCACGGCCCTGGTCAGCCTCACCCACTTGTTCGCCTTTGCCAGCGTCAACACAATTGTTGTTGTGTCCGTGGATCGCTACCTGTCCATCATTCACCCTCTCTCTTACTCGTCCAAGATGACCCAGCGCCGTGGTTACATGCTTCTCTATGGCACCTGGATTGTGGCCATCCTGCAGAGCACACCCCCACTCTATGGCTGGGGCCAGGCTGCCTTCGACGAGCGCAATGCCCTCTGCTCCATGATCTGGGGGGCCAGCCCCAGCTACACCATTCTCAGTGTGGTGTCCTTCATCGTCATTCCACTGGTTGTCATGATTGCCTGCTACTCGGTGGTGTTTGGTGCAGCCCGGCGGCAGCACGCTCTGCTGTACAATGTCAAGAGCCACAGCTTGGAGGTGCGGGTCAGAGACTGTGTGAAGAATGTGAATGAACAGAGAGCAGAGAAGGATGAGGTCCAGTGTGAGAGTGAGCTCCACAGCCATGGTGAAGGTGAAGTCACGACCAGTGTCATGGATGGCAGCACAAAGGCCAGGGAAAGAAGCACGGAGACCAGTGAGGGTCAAAAGGAGGTCAGAGGGAGCAGCGTGGTCATCAGTGAAGGCAGCATGGAGGGTCAGGAAAGTGGCATCCAAGTTGAAGAGAGCAGCATGAAGGCAGACAAGGGTCGCATGGAGGTCAGCCAGTGCAACATCGACTTGGGTGAAGACGACATGGAGTTTGGTGAGGATGGCATCAATTTCAATGAGGATGATGTCGAGGCAGTGCGCATCCCAGAGAGCCTCCCACCCAGTCGTCATAACAGCAACGGCGACCCTCCTCTGCCGAGGTGCTACGAGTGCAAAGCGGCTAAAGTGATCTTTCTCATCATTTTCTCCTACGTGCTGTCTCTGGGGCCCTACTGCTTTCTAGCAGTCCTGGCCGTGTGGGTGGATGTCGAAACCAAGGTACCCCAGTGGGTAATCACCATAATAATCTGGCTTTTCTTCCTGCAGTGCTGCATCCATCCCTACATCTATGGCTACATGCACAAGACCATCAAGAAGGAAATCCAGGATATGCTGAAGAAGTTCTTCTGCAAGGAAAAGCCCCCAAAAGAAGACAGCCACCCCTACGTGCCTGGAACCGAAGCTGGCACAGAGGGTGGAACTGAAGGCAAGATTGTCCCTTCCCACGATTCTGCTACTTCACCTTGAACTTAGTTCTAAAGCAAACCTTGAACTGTCCACAACACACAAAGACCAGCTTTCTTTTCAATGGACTAACTGCAATCCCATTAACGCCAACCCATACCATTTAAGGCTAAGGTGTTGCGTATACATTCTTTTCACCACAAGGTAGATAACTATGTGGAAGAAGTAGGAACTGGGGTCTTCTCTTAGAGGCCACCCCTCAACGCACAGACTTGAGGATTCTGACTGACATTGTTCCCTCAAAGATTATTAGGCTCTAAATTTCTTAAAGCAACAAGGCTATCTTGGACCTGTAGTTGGTATTCTGTCTGTCTCCCCAGAGCTGCAACATGCCAGCTTTAGCTCTGAGGGAAATGGAAGATGATGCCTGTGAACTTATGGACTTTCTGGTCCTCAGATCAGAGTGCTCATGGGCCAGGGCTACAGTTTATGTTCATCTGAAAGAAAAGCAATGGACCAAATCATTCATGGAGCCCAAGAAGCAGAACCTAATGGACTGATCGATGTATGAGCTAAATTCTGAAGAGCCCCACGATCTGGTGCAAAGACTATTATGCAAACTAAAACAAAGGGATCATGCAGTTAGAATACAAGAAGGTTCCTAGATCCCCTAAAGGGATCCAGAAAAGTGGAAGGTCATATATGAAATAGAAAACTAGTTCAAGGGAAAAGATAGAGAAATAGCACATATCCATGGGGCTAACCAGTTGACTTTTTTTCCTTTAAAATCCCAGGTTTATACATGGGCTTGGACTGAGGTAATTTCATGCAAATGAAAAGTTATCAATTGACACTAAAATATTTCCTGTCTCCTATCTAAATAATAGTGGGACAGAAATCATGCCACTATTTTGCAACTCCTTTGTGACTGAATTGAGATGCTCATAAGAATTCTCCAGATCTCTGCCAATCACTTGTGTTTTGTTTTGGTTTGTTTTTGTCAAATAGGCCTTTTTTGATCAAACAGTATTTCCAGAGGGGAAAAATATTCAACTAGGAGTGGCCAAAGTCCTACAAAATTCACACTGCCAATCAAGAGCAATATGCCCATCAGAAATATATTTTGCGTCTGTGAGATAATAGACAACAAATATGATCACATAGGGAGCAAGGAAGGCAGGATGAATATTTCTTTTCCACCTGTGGCTCTCTATAAGGCTTTTCAGCTCTCTGCAGATGTGGAAGAGAAATATAAGAGAGACAGAAATGATAAATAGGATAATTTCACAATACCTGGCAAACATCTGACTATTCCAAACAATCCTAAAATCAAAGCATTCGGGTCAGACCTATCCTAATTATTGTCGTTGAAAAATCTTATTGTTGTTGGGAAAATCTTTACAATATCTAATTGATCCCTAGAGTTAATACACAGGAAAAATTTTTAGATCCCAAATCCTGAAATCACTTTGAGTAGGGAGACGCTTGTGTATTTCTGAGGGCATGAGGCATATCTACATGACCAAAAAAAAATGGAACCAAAAAACAGTCAAGTCAATGTTTTTGATCCTCCTGAAGTGCAGAGATCCAGTGTTAATATGGGTGGAGGGAGAGGAGGGAGTACTTGGTTGATAAATGGTTAATCAGGTGGTTGTGTATATGGTCATCTTCAGAGTTTAGCCTCATTCTTGTGTGATTACCTTATCTTTGTTAGAAATCAAATTTCATTTATAACAAATGCCCAGCTTATGTATATTTTCTTTTATCTCTTCCTCCTCACAGATTCCAACATGAACTTCTCAAGGGGGAGAGGTAAACAGCAATGTATTTGGGCTGGGAATAAGTCTGCATGGGAATTTAGGATTGCCATGTTCAGAATTTGGGAGAAGGGATAGAACCAGACGATACCAAGCTGACCTGTCAAATCAGTATGCCAGTGAAAACCTTATTGATTGCAGTTCCATTCATTTGGAACTTATGGTAATTCAGACAAGACATGGAGGCTGCAGTTTACCTTTGCACTTTTATTTTCTACCAAAATGTATACAATGAATCAATAATCATAAATTTGTTATACCAGTATATTGCCAAACTCTTGTTCTAACCTGTCCTTAAAGGATATCTGGGTGAAGAAATGGCCTATGTGATCAATTCTCCTATGTGGGGAAGGGAAGTGCCTTGCAGGTCTGTCATGGTCAAAGGAGTTCAAGGTAGTTATAGCCTAGTCATTGAGTAGAAATTATTCCCAGGTAGGAAACAGATTTTCAAACATAAGTGTCTCCAAACATTTTGTTGAAACTGAACTTCTTGTTTTATTTTTAAAGCTCACCCCCTTCAAAGTGTATCAGAGAAAATTGTTTGCCAAAATCTCAAATCAAAACGGAACCAGAACCTGTACGAGTATGGTAAGTCCATTTAACGGCACACACAGCATTCTCCAGGGCACAAAGACTCACTGCTTTCCTTTTGAAAGTTCCTCTTTTCCCTATTTTAGTCATTGTCCATTCTTTTGGTAAATTGGATTCTTCAAAGGTGAAGACCTTTCAAAAATAAGAGTCTAGAAAAGAGGACCTTTGAATTAAGAGCATTCTGCTTTGATGACATTTTCTTCTTAATGAACAATAGAGCCTCTGGTATGCGTGGAGATAGCAACTGCTTGAAATTTTGTGCTATTTTGAATAAGGCACTATCAACTTAATGAGGTTTTATTGCACATACTGTTTTGTCATTTAAAAATCTGAAAGCACACACAAAAAAGTCATCATTAGCCTCACAGAACCTCGTGTGGAATAGCTTTCCCTAAATGTTTTTAAAGGATGTATTCTTTTGCCAAGGCCGCTTCATATGTGCAGTAAAAAATCCCATTAAAGTATGGGGACCAGACAAACCAGACTTTGAAATGATGTGATTTGAAATTTAATGATTTCCTTATTTAAGAATAATAGAACCTCTAGTTTGTGAAGGAGTCGCAGGTGCTTTGACTAACACACCAATTTCAACAAGCTTGGGAAGGCAGTAATAAGGAGCGAGCCCTGGCCTTCTGTGACTCCTATGATGCGTGAGTCCATCGTCTCTAAGATGCCACAAATACCAGCTGCTGAGAACTTCCAGCTCCCTGCCTACCTCTTGCCATTATGCCCACTGCCTTCACCTGCCTTGCTCCCTCTCCCCCCAACCTCCCCTAACCCACACCCCCGGCACCCCCACTGCACTGGCCCTTTGGGAACAGTCTGTGCTTGAAGTTCTGCATGCTCACTCACTCCCCAGCCATCCATGCCCAGCCCAGAGCTGACAGATTCACAGGGATGAGGTGGCCCATGGAAGCAGGGAAGGAGAGAAGCGACCCATAGGAGTGACCAGCAATTAAAGGTATTTTTCTCTCTCCTCCCCAACTCCAGTCCAATTTAGAGATGATGGGATACCTACTTCAAACTCAACAGGTAAGGAAAATTACCACTTTATGACTTAGGAGGATGTAGGCACCTCATTTCTTACCCAAAAATACCTGATACAACATATCTTTAGGGGCACATTCAGTCCTGTAGATACTGTCCAATTACTTCAGCAAAAAAAAAAATTTTAAACATTTTACCTGTAAAATTATAAGGTGCCTAACATTGCCTTATTTTATACATAATTAGCCAATTAAGCTAGGTAAAGTTACTACAAAAGATTTTTTTTCATACTACCTGAAGAATAATTTATGTGGTTAAACTAGGCTTTCTTCGACTTTGCCAAAATCCTTTTAAAAGTGTCTGAAACACATCATTTAAAAGAGAAAAAATTATGTATCACCTGGTAATTTGAACTCTCTAAGATAAAACCCTCAGGGGTTGTCAGGATGAAACAAAGAGTAACAATTTAAACTACTGGATTGTATTTTTCTCTCGTAACAACCCTTTCCCATATTTTGAGAAAAAAATCAGAAGTGTTTTCCCCTCATAATGTCTTTTCTGTTGTATTCCTCTTTAAAACAAACCCCATACTGTCAGGAGAGTTTTCTCTAAGCAAAATGTCCTTTCCTTCTAGAGCAGACAAAAGATTACAGGATCGGTTGGCTGCTAGCCAGTGCCAAGATAAGGAGAGAAAAATCTGGTCAGTCACGACTTTTAACCCTCTCCCTCCTTACCCCATCTCTCTTTTATTTTCTATGGGCTAGACCGGTGTTCTCAGCCCCTCAAATGCCCTCTAAGCTTAGGCATGAGGAGACAAGAAGCAATGAGCTGAAAACAGCAGACTATAGCCTAAAATCCGAAAAGAAGAGAAATTTTTGTCATAAATTCTTTCCAATTACTTAGGAGCGATCTCTTCCTCTAAGGCAAACGCCCAGTTTGCTTATGGCACTCTTCTGCCATAAGCAACAAAACTAGTTGGAGGAAGACACAGGACAGCTAAAATCCACTGAACCTGACCACTGACTGCCAGGTCACTGGCCAGTCCATTGATCTTTGGTAAGTAGAATAAGAATCCTCAAGGTACCTGAAGGTTGCCAGTAGGAGCCAGTGTTTCCATCACTGCTTCCCAACGCCTCCACAGCTCTGAGTACACACACCGAGGGGAAAACACAGTGACTTGTACACTCAACAGGAGGTTTGCTATGTTTGAGGACTCATTACTATCTCTCTCTTATTCTCAAATATAGACAAAAACAAGATTGGTTTTAGTTCAGTGCTTCAAACTTGAGTGGATTCCACCCCCCAATCTGTGTTACAACTCTAATGTTAAAGGCTTGGTATTTTTGTCTTGTTTCAGTGGTGTATTCTTTTTTGTAGCAATTCTCCTAAATGTAAGCTGTAATTGTATATAAAAAGTGTTCTTTGAGCTAAGGTGCTAGATATTAGATTTTATGTGTTCGTAGATAGTGTCATCCTCAAAAGTGGGCTAATATGTTCATGTAAAGCTAACTAACAAAATGCATGCAGAATTCTTTGTGTAACCCACACCTTGGTTAGTTCCTGAAGTAAAACATAGTGCATTTTTTAAATTTTATTTTTAAAGTGTATACTACAGGATATGTAAAATGGCTCTGAGTTGGGGTGGCGGGAAGTGGTGCCTTTCACTTCTTAAATCCTTGGTACAATATATGACAGGTGAGAACTTATTCTAGTACAATTGGTTGTTAATGTGAACAAATCATCTTGGCTGAAGTCCTTGCTGGCAGTTTTCCACAATACACTTGGCACTGGTAGACCTGTTTTCCATTCACTGAATGTATAGAATGAAAACTCAAAGACGACAATCTTTTCCCCCATTAAAAAGCAAGGACCCCAGGGGAGGCTGTTGGAGTCCAGTGAGTAGGATGAGAAGAATACTGCACTCTCAAGACCCAACCAGTACCTGACTGTGGACTGACAGGATTTGCATTTAGCAGATCCATAATGTGACCGTCCCTGCGCGCTCCTGGAGCAGTACCAAAGCACAGAAAAAGGCTGCTCTTCTGGTTTTTTGTTTGTGTGTTTGTTTGTTTTGGCTGGTTGTCTGAGAGATAAGATGGAGCATTGATGGGTAACTAGATAGAGAGGTAGTGAGATGCCTGTTTGAGAATTACAATTGTATATCAATGGTATTTGTGTCAAACAAGAAAAGAGAACTATGAGATGATTTTATTATATTTTAAGAACAAAATATTACAACTAGAAAAAATATATATACACACATACAACCTCATTAAGTCATTTCTAAAACTGCCTTTAATGTCAAATTTTATGTACTGCTTTGAGACTGACAACCACAGAAAAATGCATTGAATCAATAAACAATTCTCTTTAGTATTTTAAATTCTGAATTCAAAAATTTTCTTTTCCTTAAAAAAAAAGGATTTGTAATTTAAAAGTGCCTTTTCAAAGGATTGTCAAACTACAATCCCGGGGCCAGGTTCCCATTGGCACAACTTACCTTCAGGTGCACAAAAGGGGTGGACTTATCCTCCTCCCCTCAGCAAGAAGAGAAACTCCCACATACCCCAGTCAAATTCATCAATATTGTTACAAGGGCCGGTAGTCCCAGAGACTCAGCCCAAGGCCAAGGTTTCATATATTGGTTGGCTTTAATTGGATACATTTTTTGCTGGACAGAAATAACGGACTCCTGCTTGGGGAATACAGAGAGATTGATGTTTGTGATCTAACTAAGTATTATTAAGTAATGTTTGTGTTTCTTAAATAGGTGCTGTTAATCTGTCCTTGATATATTCTTCTTAAATATGCTAAATAAAGTCAAATTTTATGTGTGCATCTGGTTATTATGTCAAGCTCCTTGAGAAAACAGCGAGGGAGACACACAACTCTCTCCATCCCTTCTCCTTTGCTTAAATGGAGGAGACGGGATAAACAACTAACTGCACTACATGGTAGAATGAATTATATGGGCTCCAATATTTCACATTCTAGGATTCTAATATAAGAAATACGCAGGAGATGGACGGGGTGGTCACCAGAAGGACTTGGTGGAAGAGGACTATTAGCCTGGTCCTCTATGAGTGAAAGGGATTTCAGAGGGAGGGTGGAGCTGGGCAGAGAGGAAACCATAGGACCAGATGGGTTGTGGGGCTCTCAAATGCCTAACTTTACTTTCAAGGCAACCAGGCTGAGCAGGAGCATGGGGGGGTATGAATAGCCTTTGTTTAAAAAAAAATACTGCCCAGCACATGGGTCACTGCCACTGGGCTGTAGCCCCTGCTGCCCTACTACTCTGGCCCAAGCTACTTCCCTCTGCACAACTTAGCCAATGTAGGCTAGTTCTCACACCCACTTCAGTTCTTCCCCCAATTCACCAGGGTTTACAGAATAGGAGGGCAGGAGCATGTTCCCTCAAGCCCCAGTTTCATAAAATGGTTATAGCTCTAAAGCAACCATTACATGTGAAAACACAGTACACAGATGAGATAAGGCAAATGTGTCTAAAACTTAAGAGCCCCTAGTTCCTCTTGAGTTGAAGTACATGACCTAGTATCTCGTCTGCTGGTTCTCTCATTGGTAGTGGCGCAAAAAACTGCATGCCTCTTGCTTCCAAAGTGGTATTCATGGGCCCACACTGGGAGGCTCGGGGAGCTAGTCAGCCCCGTTTCAATCAAAGTAAAACGCTCTTCTCCATTTTTCACTCCAAAATCAAGCTGAATACTGATTTACACAGTTTCAAGATGTTCAAAGATGGCTGCCATGAGACCTGAAGGTGGCTGTCTTCACCTTAATCTCAATGCCATCCAGGCAATGACTTTTTCCTGCTGCAGAAATAAATGTGTCTTTCTAGCAAACTACTACTATCAATGCAAATAAGCGGGTTTGGGAGCTCAGATAAAACCATCAGGCAGCCAACCTGGTGGGAAGAGTTCGCTCAAGCTCAATATACCAAAGTTTAGTTAGAATTGGTTCCAATGGGCCTCATAATAGCATTTTCTGCTCTCAGGCAGGACTAAGGGCCCAACCCTAGGTCATGAGACTGCACCAAAAGAGGTTGAAAGGATCTGAAAATTCCACCAGCAAGAGGCCTTCTGTAGCCACTCCCTCCCCCACACACTGCTCTAGGCCCCAGACCATTTGCTACCAGTCATAGCCCTGACCCTTTTAATATAGACCACTTCACGCTAATAACTAGTGAATTATTTTCTTCTTCTGTGAGGCAACTAGTCAACTCCTACTACCCCTCTCACTCTCAGAATGCAACTCTCTGACCCTGTCCCTCCTCATTCTGATCTCCCCTCCAAGGGCAACACAAACTCTTTGATCCATGCACACCCAAACAAGTACTCCTCCACTTAAGGACAGCTTTGAGAATGTTCGTGCATTGAAGGGTATGTGCAGACATTTTAAAAATATTTTCCTAAATGAGACTCATATTTATCCATACAACTTATCATAGAAAATGTATGATTTTTGGCCAGGTGTGGTGGCTCATGCCTGTAATCCCAGCACTTTGGGAGACTGAGGCAGGAGGATTGCTTGAACCCAGAAGCTCGAAACCCACCTAGACAACAGAGTGAGACCTTGTCTCTACACAAAATTAAAAAATTAGGCATGGTGGAATGCATCTGTAATCCCGCTACTTGGGAGGCCAAAGAGGAAGAATCACCTGAACCTGGGAGGTCAAGAGTGTGGTGAGCCATGATTGTGCCAGTGTATTCCAGCCTGGGTGACAAAGCAAGACCCTATCTTTTTTTTTTAAAGTGTGATTTTCATGACCGCTCCCCCAAAACTACAAACTTGAAGAATATTTGCAAATTTTGGGAACTGTGATATTTGACTGTTGTTTCATCAAAGCAAATAAACCCAAGAAAATTGACTCCAAAGATTTATTATCTACATACAACTAAGTCAAACTGGGACAGTCTCAGCATTCAAAGGATAGCAGACAGAAATAGACATCCAGCAACCGGAAATGTGCAGACTTAACTGAGAAATAAGGTATTTCACAAACTTTATATGCTAAACCAATGTATATTTTTTAAATGATTACCAAGATACAAAGGTAACATAATTTGTATAATAAACTTCAGTTAGAAAAATGCACAATAGTTATGTCGGAATAATTAGACACTCTGAGCAATATGAGGAAGAAAGAAGAAAAGAAAAATAATTTCAGCTGTAAACCAGTGTGATACACTTTATTTTTTTAAAATGTGCCTCTCTTTCTCTAATTGCTATATTTATTTATTTACTTACTTTTTTTATTTAAAAAATGTGGGGTACTAATTATTTTTTTGAGTTGGAGTCTCACTGTCACCCAGGCTGGAGTGAAGTGGCACGCTCACAGCCACCGCAGCCTCAACCTGCTGGACTCAGACAATTCTTCCACTTCAGTCTTCCAAGTAGCTAGAACTACAGGTGTGCATCACCATGCTCAGTTAATTTTTTTATTTATTGTAGAGACGAAGTTTCGCCCTGTTGCTCAGGCTAGTCTTGAACCCATGGGCTTAGGCAATCCTCTTGCCTCAGCCTCCCAAAGTGCTGGGATTACAGGCATGAGCCACCGCACCCAGCTTCTAATTGCTTTAAATTAAATATTTTTGTGGTATCTTTTCAGGAAAATATGACTTAGAATAAATGTTTCCCAACCTGTTTTCTTCCATACAATCGATATTTTGTTTCATACAACAGAGGCCAGACAATGAGATTTTGCATTCATATATACTTTAAATTTATGTAATTAGGAACATACATATATATCTCTATTGATGGTCTTGTAGATATATAGATATTCAAAAGTAATGGTGATGTGCCTGGAAGCCTTTGGGGAAATACTTTACTCCACTTTCACCACACTGTAGATTTTAGCAATAAACAAGAAACAGGAAAAAAATCCAACTGTCCCTGAAACAAAATGAAAAAGATATATGTTAACCAGACTTCATAACAAATCAAAGTAGCTTTCTCAAAAACACAAAGCAGGTCAGTTTCAAGGTGGGCTACTAATTCTCCAAATCTCAAGACTTGTACATTATCAAATAAAAGTCACCAGGCTCTCTTGCTGAGCAAACAGGATGAGCAACAGGGCCAGAGGCAGTCACCTACAAATGGGTGTGAGAACCCATCTGATTGAAGTCTGCAGGTCTCTAACCAATGCAAAAAATAAAATAAAAATGAGTAGCTTAAGTTCTCTATTTCAAAAAAAAAAGAGGTCCAAAGCTAGTTTCTGATACAATAAACTTCTTATAACTTGCTTCATCTGAGAAAATGTAAATACCCATTATCATTATACATGGCAAAAGGGGAAATAATCTTTTATTTGCATAGCCAGAACATATGGGGGGAACCTAAAACACCCAGAATTTATTTATTAAAAGTTGTATATTTTATTCCCACGTTTGAACTTCAGTCACCTTCGAAGTACTCTCTGCTTGATGCAATACACCTATCATGACGCTTTTTCCACTGCTCAAAATGGTTTTTGAACTCGTCAATTTTGACGCCACCAATACGGGATGCAGCCTGAGCATCAAGAGTTTGAAAAGCCCCCAGGTAATTCTAACTTACAGCCAGGATTCAGAACCTCTCAGCTAGTCTGTCTTTCCCTCTCTCCCTCCCTTCCTCCCTTCCTTCCTTCCTTCTCTCCCTCCCTCCTTCCTTCCTTCCCTTTCTTCCTTTTTTTGTGGTAAACAAAGATTAAAAAGTATAAAGGGAGGTGGGGAAACAACTCTTCTAGGGGCCATTAAACCACACAAGTTAAAAGCAATGCAAAGGATTTGGAGAAATATTTTTTTACCTACAGCTCAATTGCTTTTATCACAACTTGAGGTTAGAAAATGGGAGACAGGACGAAAGGGGGAGAATTATCATCACAGTTTCTTGACTTACTCTTGCCTCAGGTCAGGTACTAAACCTAGTCTAGTTTCTTTCTAAGCTTCATAACCCTTTCTCCTTAGGTCAGGTGATACACAAACAAAAAACAACCCAACCACAGGATCTTGAACGAGGCAGTACAAGACAAGCAGAGAAGCCCATTTCCCCCTTTTCTTGCCCTAACTGTAATTCTTTAATGAAAAGTGTTCACAGTCTGATCCTAGGATAGGTATCCAACACGTGTTTCTTCGTTAAAAAGAATAAACTAGCTAAATAAAACATATTGAAAGTCTACCACTTTGCCGGGCACGGTGGCTCATGTCTGTAATCCCAGCTCTTTGGGAGGCAGAGGTGAGAGGACTGCCTGAGCCCAGGGGTTCGAGACCAGTTTGGACAACTTGGCGAGACTTCACCTCTACAATAAATCAGAAAAATTAGCCAGGCTTGGTGGCACATGCCTGTAGTTCCAGCTACTTGGAAGGCTGAGGCAGAAGGGTCACCTGAGCCCAGCAGGTCGAGGCTGCAGTGGCCGTGAGCATGCCATTACAATCCAGCCTGGGCAAAACAGTGAGACTCCAACTCCAAAAAAAAAAGAAAGAAAGAAAAAGAAAAAGAGAAAGAAAAAGGAAAGTCTACCACTTTCTATTCAATATAAACAAATCTTTTGGCCGGGCGCAGTGGCACACACCTGTAGTCCCAGCTACTTGGGAGGCTGAGGCAGGAAGATTGCTTGTGGCCAGGAGTTTGAGACCAGCCTGGGTAACATAGCAACATCTCAAAAATATATATATTTGAAGATTCCTTTCACAGCCACTGTGGAGACTAAATTCCAAGAAATTACAGCAATGAATAAGACATACAGAAAAAAAGATTGCCCTAAAGTTGGAATTTCAGCCATTACACAAAAGAATAAAAGAAAAGCTTGTTTGGAGATAAGGGACTTGGGGGCCTTGACTCCCTTCAGCCACGTTTGATTCACATTCATTAAGCACTTTCTCTGGGCTTGGTTCTTGCCAAGTAGTTAAGGGATAGAAAAAGGGCTCTTGTAGGGAATAATCTCAGTTGGTAGCCATACTATAGATCACTATTTATATAAAGGTCACAGTCAGAGACCTGGAAATCACCGCTAATTCCTCCCTCTTTTGCACCCACATCTTGTCAGTCACCAAGTCCTTCAAATTCCAATTCCTCAATAGCATTGATTCCATCTCCCTCATCCATCTGTCCATCTCCACAGCCACTGGATCTTAAGCCACGCCCTCTTCATCACTCTCCGAAAAATCTGTCTCCTGGCTTGTCTCCCTACCTCCAGTCTTCCTCTCAGATCCATTCTGTCAGTGTGATTCTGGTTTTTCCAAAACACAAAGTTTGATTGCCAGGCCCCTACTTTAAAACATTTAATAGCTCCCCAAAGTCAAAGTACTCAAGCTCTTGAGTGTATTACAAATCTGTTAAGCTATTAAAAATACAGACCAGCAGAGATTGACTCAGGGGCTCTGAGGTGGGCCCTGAGCATCAGATTTATTGGTTTTAGTTGATGTTAAATAATTTCCACAGGTGAGTCTGAGCATACCCAAGTTTTATATGACAAAAATTTTAGCTCCTGGTCAGGCATGGTGGCCCATGCCCGTAATCCTAGTGCTCTGAGAGGCCAAGGCAGGAGGATTGCTTGAACCCAGGAGTTCCAGACCGGCCTGGATAACACAGTGACATCCCATCTCTACAAAATAAATTTTAAAAATTAGCCAGGCATGATAGTGTGTGCCGGTAGTCCCAGATATTTGGGAGACAGGAGGATTCTTTGAGTTCAGGAGTTTAAGGTTGCAATGAGCTATGATCACACTACTGGACTCCAGCCTGGGCAACAGAGCAGGGCCCTGCTTCTACAAAATAAGAAATAAAGAAATTCCAACTCCCTAGTACTGACACACAAGGACCCTCAGGTTCTGGTCCTGACCTACTCCTTAAGGCCTTGCTCTTGCCACTCAGCACCTTAAAATTTAAACTCCAGCATCCCCAAATTATCTACAGGTATCCATATATCATGTCTTGCTCAGTTACCAACTTTGTTTTCTACCTTTAATACTCAGTCTTCCTTTGAGGCACAGCCCTATCTCTTTCTACAGAAAAGTCTTCCCATCCCTTTCTCCCCCTCCCCCTGATTGTACTAGGTGCCTCTCCTCTGTGCTTTCACAAAGCCCTGGGCTTAATTTCATTAGGCTCCTTACCACATGCATGGAAATTATCTGTTTGGGGGTCTTCCCTCTCCAGACTATAGCCTTGAGGCTAGGGATTAAGTCTTAATTCAATTTTACAGCCCCAGTGCTTAGCACAGTGTTGGGCACATTGTATGTGGACAACATACGTTTGTTAAACCAAACTGTTGAAATTAACTGCTTAGCAACATAAGCTCCATGAGAATCAGAATTTTTATGCCTTTATAGTTTTGCTCACTGCTAAAGCCTCAGCCCCTACAGCAGTGCCTGACACACAGCTGATGTTCAATATATACTTACTGAACGAATGAGTGAATTAGTGGCAGGAATTTGGAGAAGGCATCATAGAGAAAGGTGCTATAAAGCTGGGTTCAGGAGACAGCTACTCCAGACAGAGGGATAAGTTCCCATAAAGGCTTAAAGCAATCAAAACTCTAGTAGTTTTAAGGAACAGTGAGAACCATGACATGGGGATTGGGGTATTAAGGGTGTGAGAGAATTATAGGAGCATTAAAGAGAGTGTAAACACCTATAATCTCAACTCCTCCGGAGGCTGAGGAGGGTGACAGAGTGAGACTAACAAAAGAGAGAGAGAGAGAGGAGGGAGGGAGGGAGGGAGGAGGGAGAGAAGATATCGGAGAAATTACTGCAACTGCAAGAGTAGATGGGAGGGCAGAGAATGTATGTCAAGTTAAGAAGTTTGGCTTTGACAATGTAGGTAACTGTGAGCCAGTGAAGATGCATATGTCAGAGAATGAGATGACCAGATGTGCATTTCATGAAGATGATCATGATGATGACAATGATAATAATAATTAGCTGTTAGTTATTAAATACTTATTATATGCCTGCCTCTGAGTTACAGGCTTCACATGTGTGATGACATTGAGCTGAGTCTCCTGAAGTAAGTACAATCATTTTCCCCATTCTGTAAGGAAACAGAGACTCAGAGGAGTGAGGTGACTTGCCTTACAATGCACAAACAGCGGCCCAGCTAGGACTCAAAGCCAATTCTGCACATAACTGTTCTAGGATAAAGATATCAATATGGGCTGAGGTGACCAAGAAATACTTTGGGCAGAAAAATCTCAAAGAACAAGCAAGAGTTAGACAATAAAAGCATGGGCAGGAAAAGGAGGGACCAATCCAGATATGAGATGCCAGAGAATGCAAAATGCACAATACAAGAATGCCAGAGAATACAGCTTTGCTTACCTCTGGGAAATACAGTGCTTCCTTTCCTCTGACATTTTTTAGTATGATACTCAAAACTACAGTAATACTGGCCATCAAGAGGCCCAGAGTTAGAGTAGGTCTATAACTACTTGCACTGAAAAAAATAATAATAATACCCAGAGGTTTTCAAAATCCCTGGGAATAGAAGTCACTGTGTCCTGTTCCCCTACAGAACCTCGAACTTTCTTTGGTCCATAAGTGTAAGCTGCAATCAAAATGAGCTGGAATTGAAGAGGTAATGAAATGATTCCAGAGGCTGCAAGAGACCTTGAAACCCCCATCCTAAAATAATGTAGAAAAATGGGATGCATGTGCCTTTATCTCTTTAAAAATAGATTGAGGGGGCATGGGAAAGACTAGAGATTCTATTGTCAGCCTATATTCCTGAGGGTGATATTGTATTATTTTACATGTACCAGTCTTCATTTTCTCAATTAAGAATAGCCCACTTGGTCAAATACAGGACCACAGAGTAGATTCCGTAGGCATTCTTTGGTTGTTGGTTTGACTCCAGCTCAAAGAAAGCACCTCTTTTTTGAGGTGGACATAGATAATTGTATTTTATGAGAATGAGCTTTAAAGTCAGACCAACCTGGGATTGAATTAATTATGGCTCCACCATCTACTAGCTGAGTGACCTTGAACAAGTCACTAAATCTCTCTGGGCCTCAGTTTCCTCATCCATGCAATAGAAATAAGGTGACCTACAGCTCATGGCAACTGTAAAAATTAAGTGACATAAACGTATGCAAACAACAGACACATAGCTCAATAAAAAGCAAATAGTATTATATCTTCATGTTGCCATATACCCAATTAGCATATTGCCAAGCCCATAGAGTAAGCTTAATAACTACTTGTTGGTTGGTTAATGATTAGTATTAATACATCTTTATCTCTTTTTGATGTTTTGGCCTTTAAAATGGAAGATTTTAACAAGGTAGAGCTAGAAACAATTTAGTATAATAAAACACAAAAGGCCCATTATAACTAGCATTTGTGTGTTAAGCTAATTGGACATTTCTTCAGTATACTATATTTCATCTGGCTCTATGTGAGAACATGAATTCTTCACTTTAATTTAGTGATAAAATATTACACAGTAGACTCTCTCAAAATATATTGAACTTCATTAGCCTCTTTTAATGAATAAAAATATATTCAAAGCACAGACACTTAGTGAGAAAGCCAACAGAAAAGCACTCTGCATTTGGCTGGTACTTCTCCAGGGTCTTAAAAGCTCTTTGTGTCACACTGGCTTCAATCACCGCCCAGCGATTGGTAGTTCAGAATCTCTGATTCTAAGCATAAGCTCTCACAATGATCAAAACTGTATTTTGGAAATAGCATTAACTCCCAAGTAAATGTAAGGTTCAAAAATAGTTTACTCCAGACCAGGATGTCTTGACAGCAGCACTGCTGACGTTTTGGGCCAGATAATGCTTGTTGTAAGAGCTGTCTGGTACACTGTAGGATGTTTAGTAGTGACCCTGACCTATACTCACTAGATGTCATTAGTATCCTCCAAGTCCTGATGATCAAAAATGTCTCCAGACATTGCTAAATATTCCCTGGGGAGGGGGGAGATTGCCCCTGATCAAGAACCACTACCCTGGCATAATAGACTGCAGTTAAATGAAAATTTTAACTACTTGCCTGAAATATATATCATATAAAATATTGAATTTACCACCCAATGGCAATGGCAGCCAAAGTTTATATAAAACTTTATAAAAGCTTAATTAAAGTAAAATAAATTAAAGCTTTGTTAAAGCTTATAATCATGGAGTATAATATAATAATGTCAGCATTTTTAGACGTTAAGCATTTTAGACTTTAGGACAAGGAAGCCCATGTGTTAGATATTAATTTGTTATTGTGATCTTATGTCCATTATATCAAAATAAAAATACATTTCATAGCCGGGCTCAGTGGCTCAGCCTGTAATCCCAGCACTTTGGCAGGCCAAGGCGAGTGGATTGCCTGAACCCATGGGTTCAAGACCCACCCGAGCAACTTGGAGAGACATCGTCTCTACGATAAATCAAAAGAAATTAGCCGGGCATGGTAGCGCACACCTGTAGTTCCAGCTACTTGGAGGGCTGAGGCGGAAGGATCACCGGAGCTCAGCAGGTTGAGGCTGCAGTGGCCAGAAGCGTGCCACTGCACTCCAGTCTGGGTGACAGAATGAGACTCCAATTCAAAAAAAAAATACATTTCACTTAATTTTTGTAAGATTTTAACTCACTTGGTGATATCTAAAATAAAACTTGATGCAAATTTTTAAAAATCGTCATCCTCCAATCAAGATCAACACCTATAAGTATGTCAACTGTAAGTAACCATTGGAGATCTGAATAAAACAATCAAATTAGAAGAGATCATAGCACTATAATTGGCTGTGCACACACTATCTCTTTTGGACTACTTTAACCAGCTGTTAAATTAGTGAAATTAAAACTAGTTCAGATTTTGGGTAAGTCATCCAACTAACTGAAATTCTTGTATCTTTATCTATAAAAAATACAATATTTCATCCTTGGTACCCATCCTTTTAGTATGTTGTGGCTTATCCTCCCTTTTCTTGTCCCTTGAGTCCTATTTCAGCTTATCATTACATATCTGTAAGTGTGCTACTGAATGAAAATTGAGTAGAGGAACAACAGCATGCATATCACTTCCCTTGGCTCCAAGAATGAGAGGAAGAAAACAATGGGGTGTCATTGTAGACACACTGCATGAACAAAAAAGAAAACTGCTTTTTTTTTTTGAGTCGGAGTCTCACTCTGTCGCCCAGACTGGAGTGCAGTGGCCGCTCCCGGCCACCGCAGCCTCGACCTGCTGGGCTCCGGCGATCCTTCCGCCTCAGCCTTCCAAGTAGCTGGAACTACAGGTGCGCGCTACCACGCCCGGTTTATTTCTTGATTTATTATAGAGATAAGGTCTCGCCAAGTTGCCCAGGCGGGTCTTGAACCCGCGGGCTCAGGCAATCCACTCACCTCAGCCTCCCAAGGTGCAGGATTACAGGTTGAGCCACCGAGCCCGGCTTATTGAACATCTTTTATATGCCATGTCTCACACTAGAACCTAAAACTGTGGTCTGTGTATACCTTGACCTTACTTTCTATTGCAAAAACCAAACTGTTACCTAAGTTTACGCCAGGATACGCATTATATCATCAAGGAGATAACAATGGAGGAGAGGGAGAAATATCTCTGAAAGACTTTGGAAGACCCTACAAAGCAGATGACCAAATGTGTTGGTCTTTGAAGGAGTAACACTTTGCCAATACGAGGAGTGGAAAAGGAGCATTCTGGAAGGAGTAAGAGAATGTGCAGTGAAATATTGGCAGCCTGGGTAGGGAAATGCAAATGTTCTGTGTGTGACGAGCATGTGCTTAAAGGTGGGTATTTTACAATATTGAGAACTGGGAGCCACTGCAGATGAGAACAACAATTAGATATTTGTTTTCAGAAAGATAACTTGATAATTTGGAAGACTGGGTCACGCACAGATTTGGTAAGAATCCAGATGAAAAGGTCACAGAACTGGAGAAGAGGAAATAGATGTAATTTACACTCCAGAAGGATGGACTTGAGAAAAATGTTGCTATGTAATTTGGGGGGCCATTTTCAAGTGATTTCTCAATTTTGTTTCTAATCCCTCTTTTTCTCTTCTTGTCCCAGTTTCCCTGGAGGCTGTGGTATTCAACAGATTAAAGAAATTTCACTGTGAGGATAATGGGTGGCCCCAAAACCTGAAAGACACAATTGTAGATATTGGTGGAGGGAAGGACCATGCACGCCATGAGCAAACACCACTCTTTCCCAGTTTCCTGGGGAGCCCACTGGTCTCTAACCCCTGCTGTCATGGCATCCAGGGAATAAACTCCCACACACAGATGCCCTCAGCCACAGGACGGGGACTCCTGTAATTGGTTTGTTTGGCATTCGAGGTCTCACCACAAGTTGGCAGAGGCTGTCACACACAGAGAAAGACGTGTCTGTGGCCATGACCTTCTCCAAAGCTCTGGTCTCAGCGCGGGTGGTGGTGGTGACTCAGGGAGGAGGGTCTGTGCGGGGGCTCTGGAGTCCCCAGGAGGAAGCCTGGAAGGGGGCTGAGGTTTGGTTTGTGTTAACATTCTCAGCTTTGGCTACTTTGCTAAACCTCAAAAGAGCGAATTAGAAGGCTGGAAATGGTACAAGAACCGACCTCTTGGGGACGCGGCTTCCCACTCCTCCCTTGCCTGGACGCCTGGATCCTGATTTCGATGGTCTGCGTCTCTTTTGAGCAGTCCCAATTCCTGGTCTACGTCTTGCCAGAAAGAGAGGAAAAGCCTAAAAATAATGCCATTTTTATTACTGCAGAGAGAATCAGCTAGATGTTGTATAGTCTCTTAATATAGTCAAAACCATTTATTTTAAAAAGGCTGGTTATTGGTGTTGCATGTGTTTTGTTTTTGCATCCCAATAACCTCTCGCCTCCCTGACCGTCATCCTTCAGGGAAGAGGGGCAGACCCATATTTGTGTCTATGTGATGCCTCTACAAGGACCCATTCACTGTGCATGTGACTGTGTATCAGCAGATTGTCCCCACACTGGGGGTGACACCAGGGCCCACCAGGGAGAAAGAGCTGACAGGGCAGTAATCCCACCCACTTAAAACTCACTTTCCCAGGCTCCTTGATCCTCTGCAACTAAACACACTAAGACACCATCTCACTTTTCTTTCCGTTCTCCTTGCTACTTCTATTTTTCACTTTCCTGTCACTTGTTTCTTTGCTTTTCCTCTTCTTTGCTTTCTCCTGTCCCCCAGTGGAGATCCTGAAAGAGTAGGGATTAATTGAATAATGTGTTGATTCCTGGTGTGAGGGTTTTAAGAAAGAATAAGTGTGAGAGAGAGCGTGCACTCAAGAAAGAGTGTAAGCGTGTGAGTGCTGTAAGGGATGTTAGGTACAAATGAATAAAATAAAAAAGTAAAACAAAATAAAATAAAAACAGCCAAACAAAAGGCAAATGGACCTATTGCCAGTTCTGCCTTCCAAGGATGCTCATATAGTTCACCTTGTGGATGAATTTCATATTAATCTTCTATATTTAACAAGGCAGTGGGGAAGCTCGGCATGTCTTAGAATTTGGTTATGGTAGAAAGTAAAGCATCTTTGTTTCCTAGGGCAACCTTAATGAGTGTTGGGACAGGTGAGGTGGGTCAGACGCCTTTGATGTAAGGGGCTGGAGGGCTGCCATCCACTGGGCGGGGGAGGCTGGAGGCTGGCCATGAGAGAAAGAAGGATGCCAAAAGCAGAGCGGGGGCAGAGGCACCAGGCAAAGTGACAGCCAGTGAGAGACTTCCTGGTGTGGCATCAGCCAATCTGATACGCTGTCGCAAAATTATCCCATTTCATTGTTTAATTTCACACTTGTTTAACTTCAGACTTCCTTATGCATTGATTGTACAGAACTGGCTCTGGATGGTGGTATTTGGAGAAAGTTGAGGCAAGGGGGCATGTCTCTAGGTTTATATCGGACAAGAACAAGAGAATACCCAAATGCGACATGAATGAAAAGGAAGTCCTGAAAGAGCAGGAACTTGGGGAAAGAAGCACCTTGAAAAGCTTTCGGAAGATTCCTTTGGAAAGCACACGTATTTCAGGAGAGAGGTCCCTAGCCTCTCTCGGAAAATAGAGATCAAGGCCATTTGTGTAGTTATTCATGGAAATTTGGTATCACAGCTTCGTCACAGTAGACAAAGCTGAAGGACTTGGGAGGAGATCCAGGAGTGTAAGGCATACATCTCTCTCTCTCTCTCTTCATCTCTCTGTCTCTGTTTCTCCCTCTCCTGTCTCTCCCTCTCTCTCATTCGGTCACAAACACACTCTTTTTTTTTTTGAGTTGGAGTCTCACTCCGTCGCCCAGACTGGAGTGCAGTGGCCGCTCCCGGCCACTGCAGCCTCGACCTGCTGGGCTCCGGCGATCCTTCCGCCTCAGCCTTCCGAGTAGCCAGAATTACAGGCACGCGCTACCACGCCCGGCTGATTTTTTGATTTATTGTAAAGATGAGGTCTCGCCAA
>CAUYQG010180253.1:0-41892 GCA_963574415.1 Tarsius wallacei | reverse complement strand
TCTGAGTATCACATGTTCTCACTCATATAGTGGACCTTGAACATCTATCGTAATACTATAAGAAAAGGATTGACAGTGGTGGGAAACTATGGGGGGGAGGGGAAGGGAGGTGGGATTAACAGTAGTCAATATCTGTCTGGGAACGGGGAGACACCCCTTGTCAACAAGGGTACCTGAACGATGCATATTTGTATACCTAACCCTTAACTGTACCCCACAATTTTAAAATAAAAAATATTGTTTAAAAAAAAGAAGTAGAAAATCACATGCAAAAAAAGCAATATTGGGAGTTTCTGAAAAAAATGGGCATATGTTAACAGAATCACTACATTCAGTTTTATTTAGAATATTTATAAAGGTGTCTTTTAAATATCCATCATGTATAACACTGAGTTCTTAGACCAAGCTGTTTCATTATATTTCATTACTGTTAAATGTGACATTTTTCTTATTGTACATGCAGCTATTGTTTTTAAATTTGGGTATCTTAAAAACATGATTATTCATTTCAAAATGTTGAAAAAAACCTGCAAGGGCTTATGATTTTGCCATATCTTTTGTCACATTTGAGCACTGTGTTAGTGCTGTCTGATTTACTTTTATCAAATTGTCTAAGATAAGGTACACATATGTCTAAAATGATTCAAATCAGTATCTGATTTTGAAACCCTGGGAGCCATATTTAAAAACAAATAGATCCCCTCCCCACAAAAACCTTCATTTTTAATCTTTAAAAAATTTTTCTATTTATTCAAACTTTCTAATTATTTTTGACTATTTACAGTTGATAAAATAAAAAGAGTCATTCAACTATATTTTTGTTTTATCTGTGAATTCCTCTTAGCTGACTAGTATTTCTTCTTTTTGTTTGTTTCCTTTTGATTTTAATAGAACATTCAAATAAAAACTTTGGCAGATGACGTGGTAAGGTGGTCTTAGCAGCATGTTATAATATTATGCATGTTACCTTTTTATTAAATTGGGTGGACATTAAAGCATTGATATATGTAAAATATAAAATACCTGAATGTTTACAAAGTACATTAGCATGAAATAATTATCAATAGAATGACTTCTTTTTTGAATATTAACATAAATAATTGTATGAGATTCGAACAAAAATTTCATCTCATCGTACTGATAAATACCTTAACCAATTTTTTTAAAGTATATATGTAAATGTAGACTCTGGAAACCACAAATGTTTCCTTTTTTGATAGTCAAATAAATTGACTGTGAATATATTACACATTAATTTTGGAGGAAATTAATTTCAAATAGAAGGGAAATTAAGTTCATTATGTTAGTCAGATATGTGCTATTAAATTTAAAAGCTTTAAATACTTTCAAACTGAGTCTATCATAGTATGTCTTATTAAAAGTTATGGGCTCAAAATTTAAATGTGCTCTTTTATGAGTATAAGCTAAACTTTTTAAAAGGATATTTTAAGCAGTGCCTATTTTTTTTTGCCTGTGTGAAGTTATCTGTCTACAAATAATGTAAAATAGTGTTAGTGCTCTAAGGAGATGAAGGTATGTGACTTAACTTCATTTTCTTACCAAGATATAGCTGAAATCAAAAGCCAATTTTCTAGATAAAAATGAAGGACATAGTGGAAGATCAAATATATATGTAAGTACTGCTACTCAGTAAAAAATGCTAGTACTGCTAAAGTAAATATTAAGTGATATGAAGGGAAAGGAAAAGAGAGAGTTGATTTAATGATCAATTGCATATTTAAATGCTTTCATGTCCACCACATCTTTCAGTGAAGTCTGACTGTTGGATATGTACTCAGCTTATTTAGGATTACTTAATTTTTTTCTTGAGCTGTTTGAAGATATATGACATATCTAAACCAACTTAATTTCCCTCAAAAACTTAAAAGAAAATTTGAAAATGTAGTTCAAGATGATTTGAAGAAATGAATCTAAAGATAATGTTAAGAGTGGGATAGGAACCAGGGACTCGTAAATTTAGGAAAGCCATGTTTTCTGTGAAATGGGGGAATTGGTTTAGATGATTTCTCAAGTTTCTTCTCAACTCTAAAGTATTATGATTTATATAATTTCTTTGTAAGCAACTGTGTACTCAGATCATGTTTGTAATCCTAAATAAGCTGCTTAAAGCTGCTCATATTTCTTTCAAAGTACACTTTTTGGTTAAAAAGTGTTCTTTGAGTTAATAAAATAAAGGGCATGTTCTTTTAATGGGAGTCAGTGTAATTTTACATAAGCTGTGGTAATAACTTCTGTGATGCTTTTTGTATTGTTGAAGTAACTTATAAAGACTCTGGTAACATGGCAGTGAAATTGTACTATCTTCATATCTAACATGTCTGCTTGTTTAACGTGAGCTGATGGTATGCATGTGCTTCCTTCCTAACCGAAACCGGAATAAAACTGAGTTGCATTCAGTTTTATCTATATTACTAATTTTGGAAGTCTAGTATTTTGTAGTTTAAAATAGAATGGCCTGTTTAGATGCAACTGAAGTCATTAACTCACTTTATGTGAAATAGCAAGCTAATTATTAGACACTGTACATGGAATCAATGGTTCAAAGTCAATATCCATAAAATAGCAAGTTCTTCATAATAGTACTGTAGGAATAAGATATTTCTGTTTATGTTAGATTTTTAGTAAATTGAAAGCGTGATGTTTTAATTTTTGTTCTTCATTGGTTCCACTTTTTAGGGAAGAAGTTGGAGGAAAATAATAACAGTAACAACAACAATAACAATAAACAGCAGCTGAGCATAATAAGCATATTAACTTATTTAAATCTCACAGTAGCCTGATGGTGTAGGTAATATCGTTATCCCTATTTTGGAGACGAGGAAACAGTCACAGACCAAGTGACTTGCACAGGATTACTCAACTAGTAAATGGCAGAGCCTGGATTCAAACCCAAGTATGGTCTGGCTTCAGAGTCCATGTTCTTAATCACTCTATTGCTACACTGACTAAGTATTCATATATACTTGTCACAATTTTTGCCACTTTGAAGAAGAGAAAATCCCCATAACTTTTCCATAGAATTGGATATCAGTAGTTCGTTTTATTTTCTTCTATTTTTTCATAGTTCTAAAGTTGCCACCAAAGACACATTCTCCCTGAAACAACCAACAGGACTTTGATCCGAGACATTTTTTTCCCCCTGTCTATTTACTGTGCAAAACAGAAATGACAAGGGACTAAGTTTTATTTTTGAGGAATAGTTTTCACCCCCAGACTTCTGAAGCTGAAACACTACTTCAAATTTTCAAAATAGTACAATCTCTAACTGGAGCTTGCTTCCTAAAATAACATTTTGTCAAAAGACAATAATGATATATATTATACTAAGTATCATTTTGATGTTTCAATTCTTCATGTTCATAGTTCTTGATCTTTTTCTCAGGGCTTTTTATTTTTATTTTTATTTTGTTGTTTGCAGCGTGACCGAATTACAAGTTTTAGAAAATCTACTGTCAAAAAAGAAAAACCTCTTATTCAACATCCTATTGATTCTCAAGTCGCAATCAGTGAGTTTCCTGCAGCTCAGCCATTATATGATGAACGATCTAGGAATTTGTCAGAAAAGGAAGTACTGGATCTCTTTGAAAAAATGATGGTAAGTTAGACCCCTAATTTTGTTGTAATTTTAAAATGTGCATGCCAAGAATAGCACTAGGTTTTAAGTAGGTGTTTTTGTATAGACTGAGCTTATATCACATAAAGAAGAGACCAGAAACTTGTTGATACAACAGAATTATTTGCAGAAGCATCTGTTTTTCAGCTATTACCTGTCTACCTCTTCTACTACGAGCTTCTAAAAGTAGGGACAGTTTTGTTTATATTTGTTCTCTAAGTATTCTCTGGTACATTGAATCAATTTTTCCATAAACTAATTTGTGTGCTTGTTTGTATAAAGTGAAAGAGGCAGGAGTCCACTTCACGGAAAACAGCACAAGGTTTCATGTTGGGTGTATGAAATAGAGTTGGGAGGGCAGAGCATAAGAACCAATAGAGGGAACAGAGAAATTAATTCAACCAAGTTTGTTCCATTACTGGCAGTCTTAAAACCTGTATTTTCTAGTATGTTTCCTATGTTTTTTAGCTTGTGGTCTAAATTATTTCTTGTATTTGATAATGAATATTGTATTTTGAGTATTCAGTAGTTTATGGTAGGAGAAGGGAAAAATGAGGCATCAGGCCATATTATATTGGTTAGCTTGACCAGAGAAGACCCGCAGATCTTGATTCATGATTCATTCATTTAAATTTCTGTTACATTCATCACTGTAAATTTTTAGTGGTTGTCTATTTATCTGTAGTTAGGGGACATGCGAGTTTCAAAGGTCCCTTTATCCACACCAAAATAAAGGCTTAAGAATCAATGAAATCTAGACCTTTCTACTCTGCCTTGTATGAAACATCTTGTCATCGTTTCTCTACCCAATCCCATGATTTCTATTCTGCATCTAGAAGAGTTAGTAGGCCTTTAGTAAATATTCATTGAAAGTTGTTTGAATGAATACAAACAAAAATTTCCTTTATCTTTAAACTTTTCCTTGACTATTCCTTCTATGTAGTTGCAACTGGCATTTCTCCTGAAACAGATCCTGACATTTTCACCCTCTTTAACTCTTCTTCTTAGTCTTGTGGTATACTTTTTTTCCTGCAGCTCCTTCCACGCCATCAGTAGCCTTTTCTCTTGTGAAGTCTGTTATCTGACCTTCCACGTTAGCCCCTTGCTATCCTTTTGTCCTTTTCCCTTGCTACTCATTTTGGTACTTTGAGTTATTATGTTGCTAACCCCTTCAATACATTTTTTGCTCTTAGTTCCTTGATTTCCCAAACTCTGACATTTGCATTTATATATTTAACTAATTATAGGTATGACTACACCTTGGACTGTGTCATTCTCTGGAATAATTCTGCCTCTGAGATCTTTATCTCTGAAATTTTCCTTGGAAGCTAAACAGCTTATACTACCTTTCCAAGGCCCTTACTTTTACAGAGCATGAATTGTGTAGTGGTTAAGAACTTGGACTTTCAGGTCATTCAGTTTCGAGTTTGACTTTTGGCTCTGCCATTGATTATATCACCTAGTAAAGGTCATATATGCTCTCTAATTTTTTTTTTTTTTTACAAAGGTATAAGAGTATCTACCTAGTATTATTTTTTGGATTTTTTTTTTTAATTCAAAGTCTCACTCTGTCACCCAGGCTGGAGTGCAGTGGCACACTCATAGCTACAGCAGCCTCAACCTGCTGGGCTCAGGTGATCCTTCTGCCTCAGAAGGATCAAGTAGCTGGAACTACAGGTGCATGTCACCACACCTGGCTAATTTTTTGATTTAGTGTAGAGACAAGGTCTTGCCAAGTTGCCTAGGCTGGTCTCGAACCCTTAGGCTCAGGCAATCCTCTCGCCTCTGCCTCCCAAAGTTCTGGGATTGCAGGTGTGAACTACTATGCCTGGCCTTATTTTTAGGATTAAAAGAGATGGTATTGCTAGACTAGTACCTGGCATATAAGGTTTCTATATAAACAATTTTATAAATGTTTTTAGTATTCCCTTCCTTTATCAAATAAGCCCTGTTCTTTTAATTGCCCATATTTCCTGATCACCTCGATGCCTCTCAGTTTATCACCCTAGTGACCTGCTTAACGTAATCACTATAAATGATGACAACAACAAAAACATAAACATTCCTTGAGACTACCATATAAATCTTTTGAAATCTTGTTTCTTCTCTTTACTCAAAAATTATACTTACAGCTTTAAGCTGCTGACCAATTTGGCTACTACTTTTTGCAATAATTCATCAGTGGCATTGCCATATCCAGTTCTCTTAAGCTCAACACTACAGAGTCATCTTCTGCTTCCTTCATTTTCCCAGTCACTTCTAATTGCTTGCCAAATCCCATTGGTTCTGCTTTTGTAATAACTGTTACATTTGTGTCCTTAGTTGTCTTCCAGCTGCTCTTGCCCTAGTTTACATGATATCTTTCTCCAGTTGTTTCTTGTGGCTATTAAAATAGCCTTTTAAAATAGCCTTCCTCCCATCCTCCAGGTTTTGCCTATTCTAATCCAGAATTGCCATATTAATGATTCTGACAGTTTCCTTTTCTGAAGCTCCAAGTGAGCCCCTATGGTTTCAGACAATCATTTTATCTATCCCTACTCCATTCCCTCAACTATGCTCCTAGATGAATATTTCACACCTTTACTTTGCTGCTAAAACCTCCGAACTCTTCTCCATCTTTGTTCTCTGTTGATGACCTTGCTGCTTAATTTACTGAGTAAATTGAAGCAATCAGAAGAGAACTTTCACAGGCTCCCACCACCACATCTACCTAACTTTCAGTGTCCATACTCATGTAGTCTGTCTTGCTACCTGTCACTATAGATGAGCATTTCACATCCCTGTTCTTCCTTCCTTTTCACCTACTCACAGACATTGCTTTAATAATTTCTCCTCTCTCTTCTGTCATTCCTAGCAGCATACAAACATGCTATACCATCTTACAAAAATCTTCTCCGAACCCTATCTCTATTGCCAGCTACCACTCCATTTATTTACTCTCCACTTCACAGTAATCTTTTTTATATGCACTGCTTTCAGTTTTTCTCTTCTCTCTTTCTCTTCTAAATTCACTGCAACCTGGCTTCTATCCCACCATTCTGTAGAAACTGGTCTTTTCAGTGTCACCAAAGATTTTCAGTTGCCAAATCCCACGGTCATTTCTAAGTTCTCATAATTGACCTATCAGCAGCATTTGATGCAGTTGATCATTCTCTTTGATTTGAGACGCTTTTTTGTCTCTGCAGCATTTGTCTAGTTTTCTGCCTACCTTTCAGTCTTCTTTGCTGATTCTTCCTTATGTCCTCAACCTCCAAATGTTAGAGAGACCCAAGGATCAGTTCTTGGACATCTTTTCACTTTTATGTACACTGTCTTCTTTGGTGATTGCAACCAGCCCTATGGTTTTAGATTCCATTTGTATGCTCACAGGTCTTAAATTCATCTCCAACTTAATCCTCACATCTGAACTCTAGACTCATATGTTAAACTTCCTAATGAACATCTCTTCTTGGATATTCTATAGGCCTCTCAAAATATTATCCCAAACTGAACTCCTCTCTAAACCTGCTCCTCCAAAAGTCTTCCTCTTCTCAGTTGACGGTATCCCAATCTATCCATTTAGGCCAAAAACTGTGGGTTTGTCCTTCACTACTCTCTCACATTCCATATTCAGTTTATGAGGAAATCCTCTTAGCTTTCCCTTCAAAGTAAGGTACTTGCAAGAGCTTACTGTTTCTTATCACCTCCACTGGTACTCTACTGATTAAAGTCTTACATAGACTACTACAATAATAGTAGGACTATTAGGATTACTGCAACTTCTAATTGATCTCCCTGCTTCCACCCATGACCCTTTACAGTATATTCTCAAGACAGAAAAATTATCCATTTAAAACCTGGGCATATCACTTGGCTCCTCATATCTCTGTCATGGCTCCCATGTCACTCTCAGTGTAAAAAAGCCAATATACTTACAATATCCTATAAGGCCCTATATGATTTGATCCCCCCCATCTTGCAACTTTGATATCTTCCTCCACTGTTCTCTCCTTACTTACTTTGCTTCAGTTGCACACATGCCTTTTATCTGATTGTAGCACTAAGCAACAATGATTCCCGTTAGTGTTTTATTTTTAAATTTGTGTACAACATTTTCAAACTTTGTACATTTCTGTTTTGTGGTTTGAATATTCTAATGTTTCATAAAAAAATTGCCATTTTCATTTTTTAAAATGTGATACTTGAAAAAGATTTGCTTGTTGGATTAATAAATGTGATTTAGAGAAATGTACAACTTGGTACCATATTTTCCCTGATGGGAATCTTTTCTTCCATGGGAATTTTGGATAGGATATTAAGAAAACATATTTTTCAAGCACTATCATATTGTATTATACTTTTATTTGTTGGGTCTCTTTTATGTTATTATGTGACTCACATACTCAAACATTATAAACTTTTATATTCACTCATTAAAAGCTTATTGAATCTAGTAGTGGGATTGCTGGATCATATGGTAGTTCTATTTTTATTTTTTTAAGGAACCACTATACTTTTTACCATAATGGCTGTACTAATTTACATTCCCACCATTGATGTATAAGGGTTCTCTTTTCTCCACGTCCTTGCCAATACTTGGTATCATTTGTCCTTTTTTTTGTTTTTAAGATTTTACTTATGTGTATTTTTAAATAATTTTTTTCTTTATTTTATTTTATTATAAAGATGTGACGTACAAGTCAGGGTTAAGTATATTAGTAGTCTATGTGCAGGTGAAGTTTGGGCCTCTAACTGGTCCTCATTTCACTTGGTTTAGGGTCAGATGCCCTTAGTGATGTTACATGTCCCCCCGCCCCCTGACAGTGTCTTGCTACTGCCAATCGATCTCCCTGCTTTGTAGAATTGTGATGAGTGTTCAGGACCCACTTGTGAGTACGAACATGTGGTGTTCAGTTCTTTGTTTCTGTGATAGGTCATTGAGTATGATGGACTCTGAATTCATCCAAGTTGCTGTGAAGTCCATAATTTTGTCCTTCTTTATGGCTGCATAGTATTCCATCATATATATGTACCACATTTTCTTTATCTAGTCCAACTTTCAATGGGCAGCACAGTTGGTTTCATTTTTTTTCTGTTGTGAATAGTGCTGCAATAAACATGTGTGTGCAACTTTTTTGGTAAAATTATGTGTGTTCCTCTGGGTATATTCCCAGGTGGGGGATTGCTGGGTCCTAAGGAGGTCAATTTCTAGTTTTTTAATAATAGCCATTCTAGAAGGTGTGAGATGATAACTCATTGAGGTCTTATTTGCATTTTGTTAAGTGAAATAAGCCAGACACAGAAAGACAAATACTGCATGATCTCACTCACATGTGGAATCTTAAAAAGTTGAGATTGTAAAAGTAGACAGCATAAATGGTGGTTACCAGGGGCTGGAATAGTTGGGGGTGGGTGAGTTGGGGAGATATTGGTCAAAAGATTCATAGTTAATAATCTATTCTTGAAAAATGCTTGATTGGACGTAAAGTGTTCTCATCACAAAAATGATAACTGTGAGGTAATGTATATGCTAATTAGCTAGATTTAGTCATTCTAAAATGTATATATACTTCAAAGCATCATGTTGTACATGCTCAATACATACTACTTTATCTGTCAATTAAAATAACTTATTAATGATATATATTATTTTTGTATAATAGGGTAATATAATAGGAATAGGATATCAGAAAAATGTAATTTGATTAAAAATAACAACCAAAAGATTAACAGGAAACTTAAAGGATTGTATTTTTTGAGATAAGTCTACATGTATCTTGAACATTCTTTTCTTTTTTTTTTTTTTTTTTTTGAGTTGGAGTCTCACTCTGTCACCCAGACTAGAGTGCAGTGGCTGCTTCCGGCCACTGCAGCCTCGACCTGCTGGGCTCTGGCGGTCCTTCCACCTCAGCCTTCCAAGTAGCTGGAACTACAGGTGCAAACTACCACGCTTGGCTCTTTTTTGATTTATTGTAGAAATGAGGTCTCACCAAGTTGCCCAGGTGGGTCTTGAATCCACGGGCTCAGGCAATCTACTCACCTCAGCCTCCCAAAGCTAAAGCGCTGGGATTACAGGCTGAGCCACCGAGCCGGCAAACATTCTTTTCTATATTACCTTTAACAGTAATCAATTTACAGTGAATGAGTTATCCTATGAATAAGCGTAGTTTTCATTTTTTGCACACTTATAACTGAGGGATAAAACTAAACAATTTTCCTTTGTTATTTCAGTTGAACCTTATGATGATGCTGCAAAGTAGATAACGTTGTTTTGTTTTGTTTTGTTTTTTTGAGTTGGAGTCTCACTCTGTTGCCCAGGCTGGAATGCAGTGGCACGCTCCCGGCCACTGCAGCCTCCTGGCCACTGCAGCCTCGACTGCTGGGCTCAGGCGATCCTTCTGCCTCAGCCTTCCAAGTAGCTGGAACGATAGGCGCATGCTATCATACCCAGCTAGTTTTTTGATTTATTGTAGAGATGAGGTCTCACCATATTGCCCAGGCTGATCTCGAACCCATGAACTGAGGCATTCCTCTCGCTTCGGCCTCCCAAAGTGCTGGGATTATGGGCTCGAGCCACTGCACCCGACCAGGTAACATTGTTATACCCCATTTTCAGATCAAGAAATTGAGGCTTAGAGAGAGGCTAAGGAAATTGGTTCAGTAATTTGCCCAAGCTAGCAAGTGACTGAACTGGAACTTAAATAAAAATCTAAAATATTGGCATTTTTTATAACTTCTAACTTTAGTATTGTTTCATTTCAGCTAAATATAAAATTAATACATTTTCCTTGTACAGGCATTGAGTAGAATTAGAAGACAACTCAGAGGTACATTTGGATAGTAGGTAAAGCCAGCTTGGGACGGGTTATTTCATACTAATGATGGAAAAGTTATCTGTAATCGCTTTGTACAGTGCATCAATTGAAAAGAAAGTGGCCAAAAACCTAGTAATGGAAAACTGTTAAAATGTCATTATCATAGTTGATTGGGAGAAGCCACTTAAGTCATTCTGTTTCTAAAACACAGAAGTAGATTTCCAGTTATAAAATTTTCCTTTTTATTTCACTTCTTGTGGGTGTCCTTCTGTGTACAAATAATGTAAAAGATGTTCTTGTCCTATTTGATGGCTGTTATGACAATCTTCCTTCTCTTGGGTCTCTTGATAGAACCCTTTATTGTGCTATTCCTATGATTGGCTTTTTTTAGACTTTAGAGAACTACAAAGGTTTAGACCATTTGGCCTAAGTACTATATATGTGTTTTATGATAACATACCCAGAGGTATAAAACATTGTAAATAATTGCATCAAATAACATGGCAATGTATGAGATTATAATGTATACAATAATAATGTATGAGATTCTTGACAAGAAATAAAATACCTTAAATTGCTAATAAAATTTACTATTTACAATTTCTGGGTAATGACATATTGGTGAAACTGTTGGTGAAAAACTTAAATAACAAAAGTCAATATTCAAATATAATCCTTTCTTACTCTGAAAATTAAAACTCTTTAATGCCTGAGGATCATATCTATCACCTGCAGTTCTTATCAGATAGGCTTATAGATATAAATAATAGGCCTAAATGTAAAATTACTACAGGAAGTGTTTTTTCGAAAGTATTAGCTCTTTTTAAAATTACTAATAGTTGATTTTTAAAATAACTTGGTTCTTTATAGCTAAGAAAAATTGTGAAACAAGTCCAGTTAGCTGAAATACCTGAGTGGTTTGGTTTTATTTTACTAGTGTATTAGTAGATTACTAATGTTCCATTGACTCTGACATCTGTTCTGTGTGTTGGTGCATCTCTTTTCATATTGTGGTTAGTCAGTGAAGCAATTGCATGGACTTTCTGAGTAATGATATTAATGGCTATTGCTGACAAATTTTAAAGTTTCAAGTATGAAATTTTTAGATGATTTTTTTTTTTTGAGTTGGAGTCTCACTCTGTCGCCCAGGCTGGAGTACAGTGGCACGCTCCCGGCTACCGCAGACTCGACCCGCTGAGCTCCGGGGATCCTTCCGCCTCCGCCTTCCAAGTAGCTGGAACTATAAGGCACGCGCTGCCACGCCCAGCTTATTTTTTGATCTATTGTAGAGAGGAGGTCTCACCAAGTCGCCCAGGCTGGTCTGATTGATTATTTTATTGAATATAAGCTCTTTATTAAGAGTGTGTCTTCCATAGTTTGTAAAACTGAATTTTGTATTTAAAGTATGATCACCAACTCTTAGTTGCAAATTGGGAAGTGAATTTTTTTCATTATAACTTTGAAGAATTAACAAAATCTTGCTTTTATAAGATTGTTATAATTACCTGCATGGGGTAAGTTAAATTTGCTCTTTAAGATTCCTATTCCAGTCCCCTGCCCAGAGTCTTGTTTTCAAATCTTCTACAAGTGGTTAAAGGTAGTCGGATGAAAACAACACTGCTTCCACATTACTATTACTATTATTATTGATAACTTTTAAAGATGACTGGGCTATAGTGGTATTACACATCATCTTTAACTCTGGCTTCAAATTGGAATGAGGTTCATGTTTATAACCTTTTTCATGTTGATTGGAAGCATTTTGTGCTGCCTCTAATTAGGACTGGATGAAATATCTCCTCTGTTCCACTTTAACTGTAAGGAAATTAATAATGCCATAATTGAATAACTCTTTAGCATTTTAAGTTGTCATAACCTTTGAGCTTACTGAGAATAACTGAACTGGTTTTTGTACATTGAGTTTGTTGCTTAGGGACTGTTAAATGTTTAATGATGATAACTTGTTTTTATCCAAACTGAATTAATGCAATTAGAGCTCATCTGGGGGAAGGGGTGAAGGTAAGATTTCCATTTTAAGGTTAAAAAAAAAAAACACACAGAAACTTCTTGGGGCTGGGTGCAGTGGCTCGTGCCTATAATCTCAGCAGTTTGGGAGGCCAAAGCTGGAGGATTGCTTGAGTCCAGGAGTCTGATACCAGCCTAGACAACATGGTAAGACCTCGTCTCTACCAAAAAATTTAAAAACCAGCCAGGTGTGGTGGTGCACACCTATAGTACCAGCTACTCAGGAGACTAAGGTGGAAGGATCACTGGAGCCCAGGAGGTTGAGGGTGCGGTGAGCTGTGATCATGCCACTGCACTCCAGACTGGACAACAGAGTGAGACCCCGACAGAGTGAGACCCCGACAGAGAGAGAGTGTGTGTGTGTGTGTGTGTGTGTGTGTGTGTGAGAGAGAGAGAGAGAGAGAGAGAGAGAATTGTTAATTAAGTGAAACATTTGAATATTGAAGTCTTAAGAGATTCTTTTTCCAGCTGGGCACAGTGGCTCACGCCTGTAATCCCAACACTTTGGGAAGTGGAGGTGAGCGGATTGCCTGAGTCCAGGGGTTCGAGACCAGCCTGTGCAACTTGGCAAGACCTCGTCTCTACAATAAATAAAAAAATTAGCTGGGCATGGTGGCATGCACCTGTAATTCCAGCTACTTAGAAGACTGAGGCAGAAGTATTGCCTGAGCCCAGCAGATTGAGGCTGTGGTGGCCATGAACATGCCATCGCACTCCAGCCTGGGTGACAGAGTGAGACTCTGACTCAAAAAACAAAACAAAACAAAAAACGAAAAACAAGATTCTTTTTCCAAAAGAAGCTTATTGCGAGTTCAAGCTGAAATTTGATTTCTATTAGCTAGCACAAGGAGCTAGCAAGTGGAGGTCCAGGCTACATTGGCCACATTGGATTCATATAGATAAGTCAATAAGGATTGTGTTCTAATATAGGCAATTATGCAAAAGATGAGCCTTGTGATGACTTACGATTAATCTCTAGCCATATTATATTTCAACCTCATTTTTAAAGATAATGTTCACTATATCATTATATATTTGATGTTATTAAAGATAATATTCACTATATCATTACATATTTGATGTTTTTTAGTTTTTTCTGTTCAACAATCTATGAATATACTTTGCATTTTTGTCATAATTTGATAATAGTATAGTTATATGCAATAAATATTAAATTTTCTATTTCACATTTCGTCTGCTAGAACTCTCATAAATAATCCCAAAGCTTCTAAGTTTTGTTCTCTCACTTTTCCCTTTCATCAGTTTAGAGATAATATTTGCCTTTTGGACACTAGGTGTTGTACTATAACCCAAGCATCCCTGTTTTCCCCTGGTTGCCATTATGGGTTTTTTTCTCACCCAACACAGGTCTTTTAGAAGTTGGTTAGCTTGGATAAGAACCTTTTAGTGCTCCTTACTTATGCTCTTTAGTATAAGGAATTTTAATTAATGGTTAAGTTGCTATAAAATAAATAATTGGTAAACTGGGTCTTAAAATCTATATTAAGCAATGGAAATAGTTGTCAAAAATGTTTGGATTCTCAGAAATTGTCTAGACGGCGTAATTTCCATAGGTTACATTTGCATGTCCTATTTCCTTACTCTGTGTTATTAGACTGAGATAATGCCAGCATCATTTCTAGAGAATTTAATTTATTTTTCTTCTACAAACTCCTATGAAGAGCTTATAAAGGAGGAACAAAACTTAACTCAGTAAACAGGTCTAAGAGGTAACTAAATTTGGATCAATTTTTAATTTCCTTGCCAAATATTATTCTCAACAAAGGTTCACAACTGAAGGTATAGTAGGGTAGGAGTTCAAGGAAGAGGAATTAAAGGAACTAGGTTTGCATATTTACTCTGATTGCAGCTGATAAACTTCACAATTCACTAGCTCTATTCTTGGTTTATGTAGAAATGTTTTCAAAGATATTTCTTCTGTTTTGAAAGGTTGCTAGTATTTATTGCCATGAGTACATTTCAGCAACTGCTCATTAATATGTGCAATGTGCCAGGTAAGATGCTACACACTGGAGGTACAAAGATGATTGAAACACCTTCCTTACCCTCAGAGAGCTCAGAGTTAAGTCAGGGAGACGAACAAATGATTTCCGCAGTACTTGGATAGCTGTGAATAGGTGACTGTGAGTACTTAGTCCATGCAGGGGCTCAGGATGGAAGCGGAGAACACCTAAATATACTGTGAAAAACCCATCATTACTTTTGAATTATCAGTCTTTACTTTTTGACATTAAAATGTTCTTAGAGTTTAAACAATTTAGTTAATCAAAGTTCAATGCCTTATGTATGCCTTGTTCTGTTTTAATTTCTGAGGAGGGAGCAGTGAACAACTCAAAGAAAATTCCTACCATCAAGGAGCTTGTGTTCTTGTGATATATTGGAACATAAGGCAGACTTGTAAAAGAAAAAGAAAAGACAAAGTTCTGTGTCATGGTGAAGTCGGACAACTTTCTACTGAATGCCAGATACTTTGTTCAGATACTTTGTTACATACAGGGGACATAAAGATGCCAAAGATACTATCCCTGTTGTTAGGTAACACTCGCAGCAGGGGCCTCCAGAATGTTAGCAGGGGCCTCCAGAATGTTAGGTTTGGGCGTCCTGTGTGATCCAGTGCCCTGTGAAAGATACAAAGAATTGCACAAAAGTTAGATTGGTAAATATAGTTCAGAGAGCACATAGCCACACCAGAATCTAGTAAAGCAATGGCAACTGGCTGCTTGAGGTTGAATGCTTTTAAACATTCCCCTTTGATGGAGGATGGTCATGAAGGTGATTGGGTGGTGGTCTGCTCCCTGTCATCACAAAAGGGCAGGTAAGTGCAGGTACTGACATCAGGTGATGCAGCCGGCAGGTGGGTGGGGTAGTCACATGATTGCTGCCATGGTGGTGGGGTCTGTCTGTGTCATGAAGGTCACAAAGGGCTGATTAGGTTACCTTGGGTCTTGTGGGTGGAGGCAAATATTTGAAATGGAAAAGCTAATTAGTACAAAACAAACTGGGGAGGGGCGTTGTAAAACAATTATCAATAGCTACCTCTGAGAAACCAGTTCTGTCCTTGGCTGGCGATTAGAGGGTAAGTTAAGTGACCTGCAAGAAAAACATGAGATTTATGCAATGTTAAAATTAATATACCATTGGGTATATTAAGTCCATATTTTGTCCTTTCACCTGTCACAAGGATTTTATTTTGTATGGCTCATAAGCTAAGAGTGGTTTTTATATTTTTATTTTATTTTTATTTTTTTTAAGGAAGGGATATTTAAAGAAATGAAATGGTATTTATGAGAACAGTAATAGAAGAAAAGCAAGTTATAAAATAGTATGTATAGTGTGATGCTCTTTTTTATAAAGATTGAAGGTATAGACACCGATGTTTATTATCAGTAAAATGGACAAATAAATTATGATGTATTTTGCAATGGTATATTATAGTACAATACAAACTAAATAAACTATAGCTGTACATGACAACAAGAATGAATCTTGCCAATATAATGTTTAACGAAACAAGCAAGAAACACACAGGGTGATTGATGTGGATTTTTCAGGTCAGCCTGGGCTTTGAGAGTGTCAGCTCAATGGGTCCGCCAGCCAAACCCTAGAAAGGGCCATTGAGGGGCTGGTAAGCCTTGTCTCGGAAGTGTCAGCTCTAATGGGCTGGCAAGCCAAGCCCTGAGAATGTTACTGGTTTGGTGGGCTGGCAAGCCTAGCTCCCGGGGTGTCTCAGCTTCATAGTTTCGCCTTCTTCCGGCAGTCCTCCTGGTTCAGCTGACTTCATCAGCTGACAAGCCAGCCTCTGGGGTGCACAGCTCTCCGGCTCCAATGATCTTCTGCAGCTCTTCAGGTCACAGCTCTTCAGGGTCGAGGATCTTGTCTCATGCCCAGGAAGAATGAGGGACACAGACAGCTGGAAAGTGAGAAAGCAGGATTTATTGAGAGGACAGAAAAGCTCCCACAGTGGGAGTGGACCCGAAGGGGTTGCCCTGGTTTTTATATTTTTAAATGATTTAAAAAAGAAGACTGTTTCAGGGCACATGAAAGTTACATGAATTTCAGTGTCCACAAATAAAGTTTTGTTGAACGTAGCCACACCATTTGTTTATGTGTTGTCTTTGTGCTATAACAGAGTTGAGTAGTTGAGACAAAGACTTTATGGTCTGCAAAGCCTGAAACATTTACTGTCTGGCAATTTACAGAAAATGTTTGCCAACCTCTGGATTAGTCCGGTAGACTGTAAACTTTTTGATATACTACCACCTCAGAAAAAAGAATATATACAGAGGGTGCCAAAAAAGTATACACATTTTAAGAAAGGAAAAGACTGTATTAAAATTGTAATACTCAATAAGTTGAATACAAGTTACGTTTGACTTCTGCAATTACAAGAGGTACTCAAGGTGGTTACTATCAACATCCAGACACTTCTGATTATGGCGAACATCTCTTAAAATGTGTGTACAATTTTTGGCACTCTTGGTATATTTGAGCAAGTAACTAATGTATTTTATTTCAAAATTATATGTATATATGTATGTATTAATGTTATAAAATGGACATAGTGAAGAATGAGAAAAACATGAACAACATTTTAAAATGAGTTTATTTTATTTCTTAATCATACAAAAGCCTTTACTATCATGATTAATAACTTTTTAGTGAGAGCAGTGTCAATGTGTCATCATTTTTTATTTCTTGCTTAAAAACAGGCAGTAATTAGAAGGTTTAATTCCAAGTTCATTTTACTTTGATATATTTGGTTTAATATCTGGTCGTAGTTGAAACATAAATCTGACAAATATATGTATGTCCACATGGAACAAGTGCATCGTAAGCAACACTTATTAAATCACAGTATTAACTTTTATCAGTCCAGTCCATGAATCAAGCAAAGGTTTCCTGCTGAACTGTAACTAGTAAATTACCATCTTCCTTGATGACAACCAGTTGTTCTTGAAACTAATCTGCAGCATTGCATTTCTATGCTTTTAAATAAATGAGTTAGGCCAGATGTGATGGCTCAAGCCTATAATCCCAGCAATTTGGGAGGCTGAGGCAAGAGGATTGTCTGAGCCCTGGGGGTTTGAGACCAGCCTGGAAAATTTGGCGAGACCTCATCTGTACAATAAATAAAAAAATTAGCCAGGTGTGGTAGTGCGGGCCTATAGATTAAGCTACTTGGAAGGCTGAGGTGGAATGATTGCTTGAGCCCAGCAGGTAGAGGCTGAGGTGACTGTGAGCGTGCCACTGCGCTCCAGCCTGGGCGACAGAGTGAGACTCCTACTCAAAAAAAAAAAAAAAAAAAAAGGTTAAAATGGGATCTAATACATGGATCTTCAAAAAATGTTATCAGGGACATGGGCTCATTTCATTTTTCCTTCCACGTTCTTTTTTTTTTGTTTTTTGAGTCAGAGTCTCAACCTGCTGGGCTCAGGTGATCCTTTTGCGTCAGCCTTCCAAGTTGCTGCAACTACAGACATGTGCCACTACGCCCAGCTAGCTTCAACATTCTTAATGTGTAGATCCTTATCCTTGTATTTGTCTATTCATACCCACTCCAGACAGCACATCTAGCACAAAGAAGAAAGAGAAAGAAAGGATTCAAGTAAGGGTGAAGGGGACTGACCTAGAAGTTAGGTCTGCCAATGAGTGGCTTTTCCTAGATGTTGGTTTGAAAAGGAGTTACTTTCTTACTAATTGTTAAAATGTCAAGGGATTACCTGTGTTTGGGAATGAAAAATACCTAAGTCATGCTAAATTTCAATAGTTTTAAATACTTTATCTTGAGATAACCAGAGATATCTCTGCAAGGTACAAAATGTTTTCATGGTCACTTCCTACTTTATTTCAAAATATTGTTAAGTGTTCTGTTATATTTAAAATATCTTTTATATTAAAAATATTTTATTACAAAAATCTTTTATTAAAAAAAGAACAACCTTCCTAACTCTATATAGGACTCTGTACTTTGGTTTCAATGTCTCGCAATGGCTTGAATTTTACATGTGAGTTAACCTTATGCGGGAATCCTTCCCTCTTATAGTTTGTCCATAAAACATATTTTTATTAAATAGACCATTTATTTTGGTAATATGTTTTCTCTGTTAAGTTGTTCTATTAGTGACTCAGAAAAGTAGTTTATTATGTCTTTGTTTTGTTTTGTTTTGTTTTTATGTTTTGAGTTGGAGTCCCACTCCGTTGCCCAGGCTGGAGTGCAGTGGCACACTTATGGCCACCCCAGCATCGACCTATTGGGCTCAGGTGGTCCTTCCACCTCAGCCTTCCAAGTTGTTGGAACTACAGACGCACGCCACCGTGCCCGGCTAATTTTTGTAATTTAATGTAGAGATGAAGTCTCACCAAGTTGCCAGGCTGGTCTCGAACCCCAGGACTCAGGCAATCCTCTCACCTTGGCCTCCCAAAGTGCTGGGATTACAGGCTGAGCCACCGTGCTCAGCCTAAATTTTTATTTTATTTTATAGGAATGTGGGGTACAAGAGAGGATTAATTACATAAGTAGGCAGCATGTAGGCAAAGTTTAGGCTTCTAACTGGCCCTCACTTCCCCTGTTAATGAACCTGGTTATCACATGTCCCCACTCTCCTCCCTCTCTCCCTTCCCTAGCAGTGCCCAGTGACTGCTGATCTCTCCTTTGTGCTAATGTGATTAATGTTCAAGGTCTACTTATGAGTGAGAACATGCAGTTTTTAGTTCTTTGTTTCTGTGATAGTTCACTTAATATGATGGTCTCCAACTCCATCCAGTTTGCTGTGAAGTCCATGGTTTTGTTCTTGTTTATGGCTGCGTAATACTCCATCATGTGTATGTACCACATTTTTTTTTATCCAGTCCACTTTTGATGGGCAGTAGGATTGGTTCCATGTTTTTGCGATTGTGACTAATGTGGCAATAAACATGCACGTGCAGGTGTCTTTTTGGCAGAACGATTTATGTTCCTCCGGTTGTATTCTCAGGAGAGGGATTGCTGGATCATATGGAAGGTCAATTTTTAGTCCATTGAGGAATTGCCTTACTGCTTTCCATAGAGTTTGAAGTAGCTTGCACTCCCACCAACAGTGTAGAAGCGTTCCCTTTTCTCTGCACCTGTGCTAGCATGTTATTTTTTTTTTTTTAACTTATTAATGATAGCAATCCTTACCAGAGTTAGGTGGTATCTCATTGTAGTTTTGCTTTACATTTCTCTGATGATTAGTAAGGTTGAGGATTTTTTCACGTGTCTGTTGGCTGCTTGTATGTCTTCTGTGGAGATGTCTGTTCATGTCCTTTGTCCACTTTTTAATTTTTTTTCCTTTCACTTTGTTTGAGTTCCTTGTAGGTCCTGGATGTTAGGCCTTTGTCAAATATATAATTAACAAAATTTTTTTTTTCCCATTCTGTGAGTTGTCTCTTAACTCTCTTGATGTTCTTTTTTTTGCTGTTCAAAAGCTTTTCAGTTTGATAAGGTCCCACTTGTCTATCTTAGCTTTTATGGCATTTCCTTTTGGGGATTTGGCCAACAATTTGTAGCTTACTCCAATGTGCATAAGGGTGTTTCCTATGTTTTCTTCTAGGATTCTTATAGTTTGGGGTTTTACTTTTTGTGCATGGTAATAGGTAGGGGTCCAGTTTCATTTTTCTGCATGTGGTCAGCCAGTTTTCCCAGCACCATATGCTAAATATGGTCTCCTTTTTCCAGTGTTTGTTATTGGTGGCTTTGTCGACGATGAGTTGGTTGAGAGATTGTTTTTGCTTTTGGACTCTTTGTCCTGTTCCATTGGTCTGTGTGCCTATTCTTGTACCCAAACCAGGCTGTTTTGGTTACTATAGCCTTGTAATAAAGTTTAAAGTCTGAAAGTGTGATACCTACTGCTTTGTTCCTTTTGTTGAGGGTTTAGATTGTCTTGTTAGATGGACATCTTAACAATATTGACTCTGCTGAATCATGAGCATGGAATGTTTTCCTATTTGTGTCATCCTTGATTTATTTGAGCAGTGTTTTGTAGTTCTCTTCATAAAGGTCTTTCACTTCTGTGGTTAAGTGGATGCTAAGGTATTTCTTTTGTGTGTGTGTATGTGTGTGTGTGTGTGTGTGTGTGTGTGTGTGTGTGGCTATTGTGAATGGGATTGTGCTTTTATTTGGTTCTGTCTGCTTGTTGCTGGTATATAGAAATGCAGCTGTCTTTTGCACATTAATTTTGTAACCTGAGGACTTTACCAAAGTTGTTTATCAGTGTGAGGAGATTTTGACTACTCCTTAGGGTTTCCAAGGTATAAAATCATATTATCTGCAAAGAGCGATAGCTTAATTTCCTGTTTTCCTAGTTGGAAACTCTGGATTTCCTTCTCTTGCCTGATTGCTCTGGCTAGGACTTCCAGTACTATGTTGAACAGGAGGGATGAGAGTGGGCATCTTTGTCTTGTTCCGGTTCTTAGGGCAAATGCTTCCAGCTTCTACCCATAGAGGAAAATTTGGATGTGAGTTTATCAAAGATTGATCTTACTTTTTTGAGGAATGTTCTTTCTATGCCTAGGTACTCAAGGGTTTTTTCAAGAAGGGATGCTGGATTTTGTCAAATGTTTTTTTTGCGTCTAATGATTTAATCATGTGGTTCTCAGTTTTACATCTGTTAATGTGCTGAATTATGTTTATGTTCTTGTTAATGTTGAACCAGCCCTGAATCCCAGGAATGAAACCCACCTGGTCATGGTGGATGATCCTTGAGATGTATTGTTAGATCCTGTTTGCTGGAATCTTGTTGAGAATTTTTGCATCTATGTTCATCAGAGAGGTTAGCCTGCAATTCTCTTTCCTTGTTGGGTCTTTGCCAGGTTTGGGTATCAGTATGATGTTAGCTTCATAAAATTAGCTGGAGAGAATTTCATCATTCTCAATTGCCTGGAATACTTTCAATAAAATTTCAGGTTCCAATGGTGGAAGCCATGCTTATGGCTGCTGTTCAGTAAGATTGGTATCAGTTCCTCCTTGTCTGTTTTGTAGAATTCAGCTAGGAAGCCATCTGATCCACGGCTTTTTTAGGCAGGGAGATTTCTTATGACTGAGTTCATTTCCTGGATTGTTATTGGTCTGTTTAGAGTTTTAATTTCTTCTTGTTTCAACCTTAGGAGATTGTGTGATATCGGAAAGTCTTCCATTTCTCTTAGGTTTTCAAGTTCATTTGCATGCAGGTGTTCATGGTAATCTCTGGTCATCTTTTGAATTTCTTTTGGATCAGTTAAGACTTTGCCTTTTGCATTTCTAATTTTGTTTCTTTGAACTTTCTCTCTCTTTTTTTAAGTCATTCTGGCCAAGGGTCTGTCACTCTTATTTATACTTTCAAAGAATCAGCTTTTTGTCTTGTTGATCCTTTCTATGTTATTTTTTCATCTATATCCTGCAATTTTGATTTTATCTTGGTGATCTGGACTCTTCTGTTGAAGTTAGGATTTAGATGATCTTGCCTTTCCAGCTCTTTTAGGTGTGATGTTAGGCTGTTTACTTGCGATCTTTCTGTTTTCTTGATGTGTGCCTGCAGTGCTATGAATTTTTCTGTTAACATTGCTTTAATGGGATCCCAGAGATTATGAAAAGATATGTCTTGGGTTTCATTTGTTTCCAGGAATATTTTTATTTCTGTCTTAATTTCTGTGTTGACCCAGAAGTAATTCAGCGGTATGTTGTTTAGTGTCCATGTCTTTGTGTGTTTTGGGGGGATTTTTTTGGTGACTATATTTATTTTTATTGAACTGTGATCTGAGAAGGTGCATGGTATTATTTCAATCTTTTGAAATTTGTTAATGCTTGATTTATGTCTGAGAATGTGATTGATCTTGGAGTATGTTCCATGTTCTGATGAGTAGAATGTATACTTTATAAATGTTGACTGGAGTGTTCTGTAGATGTCTGTTAAACCCATTTGATTGAGTGTCAAATTAAGGTTCTGTATCTCCTTGTTGGTTTTTTGCCTGAATGATCTATCTAAAACTGTTAGTGGGGGTATTTAGGTCTCCAACTATGATTGTATGAGAGTCAATGTCCTCTGTTAGTTTTCTTGGTAGTTGTTTTATAAAACGTGATGCTACTGTGTTGGGTGCATATGGATTGAACCTTTTATCATTATGTAGTATCGTTCTATGTCCTTTTTAACTTTTGATGGTATGAAGTCTGCTTTGTCTGATATAGCTACTTCTGCTTTCTTCTATTTTCCATTTGCCTGAAAGATTATTTTCCAGACTGCAACTATGAGCCTTGGTTGTCCTTTGCATTTCCTGGAAACATCAGATTGTTGGATCATGCTTCTATCCAGCTTGGCACTCTATGTCTCTTCAGTGGTGCATTTAGTCCATTCACATTCAAACTGATTATTGAAATGTGAGAGTTTATCCCTATCCTAGGGCTCTTGGGGGTTACTTTATTTCCTTTTTACTTTTGTATTTATATATGTGGGTATTTTCATTTTTGTGAGTGCTCTGTTGACTTTGTGCTTGCCTGTATTTTTGTGATGGATATGACTGTTTTTTCTGTGTTCAATGCCTTCTTAAGCATCTCCTAAAGAGCTGGTCTGGAAGCAGTGTATTTTCCTAGGGATTGGATGTCTGGGAAGGATTTTAATTCTCCATCACTAATGAAGGCTAGCTTGGTGGGGGAAGAAATTCTTGGCTTGGAATTGCTTGCCTTCAAGAATGTTAAAGGTTGAGCTCCAGTTCCTTCTGGCTTGTAGTGTTTCTGCAGGTAAGTCTGGAGCGATTCTGATGGGTCTTCCCTGGTAGGTAGTCTGACCTTTCTCTCTTGCTGCCTTTAGGATTTTTCTTTCATGCTTACTTTGTGGAGGCAGATTACTATGTGTCTTGGGATTGGTCTTCTCATGTGATAGCTTGCGGGGGTTCTCTGAGTCTCTTGTTCTTGAATGGTTGCCTCTCTGGTGAGATGTGAGAAGTTTTCTTGGATGACCTAATGGAATGTCTGTTCCAAGGGGTTCTCAGTTTCCCTTTCCGCTTCAGGGATACCAGTCAGGTATAGATTTGGATTCTTGACATAGTCCCTTGTGTCTTCGAGGCTTTGCTCATTCTTTTAAAGCTTTTTTTCCTATACTTTTGACAGGCTGAGTTAATTCCTTATTTTGGTCTTCAGGCTCTAAGATTCTTTCCTCTGCTTGGTTGATGCTGCTCCCTATGCTTGTTACTTTGTTTTTGATGATCATGGTAGAGTTCTTAATTTCCATTATTTCAGAATAGGCTTTTCTGAAATTGGCCAACTCTGCTTTTACTTCATGTATGACTTTGGTGAGTTTTGCTTCTAGTTTCTTTTGGTTCTCTTTGTTCATTTTAGACACCAATTTCTGATTTCTGTAACTGTCATCTGGTACAGGTTGTACTGAAGGGGGCTTCCATTGCTTGTGCTCTGATAGCTGCTTTTTTGAGCACTATCTCTTTAGTACCCTGAGTGTTGTATATTTTTTCATGAGTATTTCCTCATTTGTGACAAGCCTCTTTTCCCTCTCTGTAATCCCTTTTGGTTTTGTTGCTCTGAAGCTAGTCACTACCCTCTGTTCTAGGGCCTTTTTTGTGGTTCAGTATAGGCCACTCAGTGAGAGGAGGGGCATTCACATATACTCCTTGCTCCACCTTGTGGCAGGTTTCTCAACTGTAGCAGCCCCTGCTGCAAGCACTCTGTGAAGAGTAGGTGAGGGATGGGCCCCCTCTTCTGCTGTCTGTGGTTTGTGGCCCAGAAGAAGCCTTCCCACTGAGAAAGCCTTCAGGTGTCTTTCATGTCGCTCCCTCCCTGTTAAAGTTCACACCGTGCTATTGAAAAAGAGTGATTTCCCTGTCACAGGGAAAAGGGAAGGAGATCTGCCCTATAGGCACATAGGGCTTGGAGGTAATTTTTCCTGATCTGGCTGGGAAGATGGGCCGGGCACCAGTGAGGTTCACTCTGCAGGTAGGCTTTTCCTTCCTGGCAGTCGGCCACCAGGATCCAATGGTGGAAGCCATGCTCAAGGCTGCTGACCCAGCATGAGTTTTTTTTTTTTTTTTTCTGTTCCCCTTGGGGTCTGGTTGCCACTGCTGTGCCCTGACCATGACTACTCCCGTATGGGACCAATGACTGGCACATGGCTGAGAGGGGGTTAACAGGCCTAAAGTGTCTTAGGTACACTGACTCACTCTGTTCATCGGGCAGGTCTTCAGTTCTTGGTAGAGCCTGATGCACCACATGGGCTGAGGCACCTGGATTCCTGCATCTGCCATTGTTTTCTGGTCTGTGTGTTCAAAGAGACCTTTGCTGGATGTAGGATGCTTCACTCGTCCAAAACTGTTTGGTGTATATCCATCTATCAACAGCTTCGTCCCTACTCTCTGCCTTGCTCCATAAGAGTGGAGCCAGTTTGCTGCTCCACAATGGCCATATAGGATCCCCCACGCACACTAATTTTTAATACTTGCTTTAGCAAATTTTCAGCAATGATTTCTATTTGTCTTCCGACAGTATTTGCTTACAAAGGAATATACTTTAGTTTACCGCCATGTTGTTTTGCATGTATTATTTCCCGCTACTTTTTCCAAGTGTTTCTCCAATGCCATGAAATCTTTTGGTTTTTTGTTATTAAAGAAAGAAAATTCAAAAGAAGCTTTTAAACATATATTATTAAATTTAAAAATTATCATGAAGGTACTAGATTGAGTATCACATGATTCTAATTGTTGAGAAAGCTGAAGAAGCTTTCTTCATACTCTGGATACTTAGATGTTAAATGGCCTGCTAATTTCAGGTGACTTTATACTATTATTAGCCAATATTTTAAGGTACAGTATGCACATAAATTGAGGGTCATTGTTGATGATTGATATACATTCATATTTATTTTATTTTTTGAAATTTTTATTTATTTTTTTGAGTTGGAGTCTTACTCTGTCGCCCAGGCTGCAGGGCAGTGGCATGCTCTTGGCTACTGCAGCCTTGACCTGTTGGACTCAGGCAATCCTTCTATCTCAGCCTTTTAAGTAGCTGGAACTGTACATCCATATTTCAAATAGTTACCATAATAATTTTAGTTTGTGGGGTCAGCTTATTAGTCTTACATTTTTGTTATTTTTGCTGTCTGATGAATGAAAGACTCAGACTTATGAGTAAGAGATATAGCAGTCTAGTATTTTCTTGTTCCCTTGGGCTTATGTTGTTGGTATTATCCTATTATCTTTAATCTGTTTTGTCTTTGCAGTCTTTTAGAGCCACTTTTCTACTTTGTGAGGGTTTATATAGTTAAAGCTAGAAAAAATAATCTCTAAATCCACCTAACCAGGTATATGTAAACTGCAGTTATGTGGAAGTACACTGAAAGTGAATAAATATGCGTTGTGAATACCCCGTTCTTCCCCTAAGATACCTTTTGTACCATCTGGAGTTACTGAACTAGTGAGAGCTCCAGTGTTTATTGTCATGTTAAATATTAGTAAATCTTATTTTATTTTTTGAACATTAGTCAATATTTCCCAAACCCCAGTGGATCCTTTATGTCTCTAGACTCTGAAAATCACTAGTTGAAGGTAGAGCTCAGGATTAAGGATTATGGAAGGTTAAAGATAATATTTCTGTTTTCCAATATTGAAATCTATGTTCTAAATTTACCCTCCTTATGATAAAGGGGTATATGTAGGTTGGGTTCTTCCAATGGTGCCTGGAAATCAGAAATAGATGAAAAATTTTTGTGCCATACTCTGTAACATTCAGTGATATCATGCTTTTTTTCATGCTTCTGACTCCATACTATTTTTAGAATTAATGTATTTGGGCAATTTTTTCTTTACCTGAGTATCTTCCTTCCTTCCTTCCTTCATTTTTTTGAGTTGGGGTCTCATTATGTTTCCCAAACTGAAGTGTAGTGGCATGATCATAGCTCACCACAGCCTCAAACTCCTGGGCACAAGCAATCCTCCCTCCTCAGCCTCTGAAGTAGCTGGGACTACAGGCACATGCCACCATATCTGGCTGATTTTTTTATAGAAATGAGGCCTCACTATATTGCCGGGGCTGGAATATCTGAACTTCTATAATGTGGCTCTAGTCCATATAGGTAAAGTTATGTCGATCTTTTGAAAACATGAGGTAGTTAATTAATGCCGGGTAGAATTGGCCAGTTTAATTTTGTGGAAAATTCTTGATGTAGTTATTTAAATTTTAAAAAGAAATGTTTAGTTCTTTGTAACCCATGGAAGTTAGAAGAATTATGGAGCATACCTTTAGAAAAAATAAACAATTGTAAAAATCCACTTATTTATGACCTTAAAATAGACATAACTACAAACACTGTTCATGCTAGGACATATTTTTAGGTACTAAGGGATCATTGATTCCATTCTTTTCAGGGTTAGATGTCCCCCTAACCTAGAAGGTGGAGAATACCTGAATAATTATTGTTAAGAAGTGAAGAAGAAGGCAAGCATTTGATGATGAAGTCAAGCTTAAATTTAAAAACAGAAAGTGGAAAATCAATTTTTTTTTTTGAGCTGAGGTCTTACTCTGTTGCCCAGGCTGGAGTGCGGTGGCACGATCATGGCTTACTGCATCTTCGAACTCCTAGATTCAAGCGATCCTCCTGCCTTAGCCTCCTAAGTAGCTGACACTACAGATTTGTATTACCACACCCAACTATATTTTTTTTTGATCTTTTGTCTTGCTGTTTTTTAGGCTGGTCTTGAACTCCTGGGCTCAAGCAATTCTCCTGCCTTGGCCTCCCAAAGTGCTGGGATTACAGGCATAAGCCACCATGCCCAGCTGAAAATTGAGTTTTAAATTAGAACCGAGACATGTCATAGAAACAAACACTTAAGTTACAGGAAATTCATAGATATTATAGTAAATGTACAGAAGGAAGGCATAATATATGTTTTTTTCTGTCTTATAAGGAAGGGATATAAGAACATAGAAAGTTGACATTGACCCCTCATAAAGCAAAATAGAAAGACAGTGGAAGAGATAGGAAAATAAAAAATTATATGAGAAGATGAGGGTTGAGTTTAAAAAAATTATATTGTCACCCATGTACAGATATATGATAGTGGTGGGAGAGGGAAGAGAAAGAGAATGAGAATGAATATGAATGAATGAAAATACAAATGAAGGCATAGTCAGCAGGTTTAACTTTAGTCCTCATTTGACCCTATTTTTAAATGACTCCTCAGTATTACTTGAAAAAGACAATGTTTGCTGAAGAAGTTAAGGCATTTGCCTGTAATGTGAAATTGTATCATGGCATAGTTAGAAGGAGAAAAAATTATTTAGTATTTACAAATGTGGTTTGAAAAACATTATAATGGTCAATTATTTAGACTTGCTAACCACAAAATACTACATCTCTCATGTATTATAGATATATCAAATACATATTAAATATGCTACAAGCTTGATTTTGTTTTGAGTACTATTAGAAATCAGTATGTTTAGAAGTAGTTTAATATTCAATTACACTGTTTAGAATTAATATTTAATTATGAGTATATTACTGTATTCTGTTTTATTTTTGTATTATAAAGCTGGAGTTAATGATTTGGAAGTATTAGCTGCCTAATTAGTGGTATGCTTCTTATTTCTGTAATAATAAAATGAGTCATTATGCTCTCTTCTGTTTATATGAATGATACCCATTCCAAATCTACCACTGCGGCAAATTTATAGGTCTGAAAAATGTTGATGACTATAAAGTAAGTTAATATATTTAAAGAAAAGATCCTAAATTTCACATTGGTTCAATAAATATTTATTAAATATTTACTTCATTCTGGGAACTATGACCTTTGCTGGGAGTACAAAGATAAATAAGTTCCCACCCTCAGTTAGGGTAGAGTTTAGAGGAGATAGATTTATCACATGGTTTCAATGTGTATGCTACATAAATAATGAATATGGAAGAATAGGATGAGGGTAGTCATTTTCAAATGAGGTGTTTTAGGGGAAATCTTCCTGAAAAATTAATGGTTGGGCCCAGTCTTGAAGTATAATAGCCAGATGTTGGTTTGGCGGTAGTGCGTGATTGATTGGGTGTTAACAAAGTGAAAGGGTGGTAAAGATGACAGGGAGAACAGCATCGTGATCAAAATAATGAAGTGTGTAACAGCATAGTTTATGTAGCAAAACTACAAACAACCTAGCATTATTAATACATAAGGAGATGAAAAGTGTTTAAAAAATGAGGCTGAGGAGGTGATAACAATGATAATAGCTAGCATTTTTTTAGTAGGCTAGTTAATATACACCAGACTTGACGTGCATGATCACACTCAATCTTGACAACATTCCTCTGAGGTGTACAGTCTTACATTGCCCTTACTGTCCTGCCTACCTCCCTACAAAATAATTCTCGTATAATGGCATGATCTCAGGAGTGTGTGCCATTAAAAATTGAATGGAGGTACATAGTAATATAGAAATATCATGGGAGATGGAGCAGGCTCTCTACCTAGAGACTGCCAAGAATGGCAGCATCACACTCTTAGGACTGGCTGTGAAGTGCACAAGGACAGACACAGTCTTGTCAGTGTTCCAGAGTTGATTCTATTTGGGAGATTCGGATTCATGATAAACACATTTACAGGAGACTGAAATTTAATCTGAATTTTTTGAGGCAGTAGAGACATACCCTAGCATATGTGAGCAAAGTTTAGGGATTTTGATGAAAACACAGTTTGAGTCAGCAGAATGATGTGCTTGGCCAATAAGGTAATACAATCAGAGGCTGAATTAATAGAGTTACAGTATTTAAAGATGAGGGAGGTGGAATCCTTTCCTTCCTTGTGTTGATCAAACCACAGAGCATTTGAGAGAGAGAGAGAGAGAGAGAGAGAGAGACACGGATGCTAAGCCATGTCACATGAAGATAAGGTGAAGTAGGTAGGTATACTTAGCCTGAAAAAGAAAATGCTGCCTTCAAACCGCATTTACATGGCTCTTGAATCGATTTCCTTCTGTCCAATTTGACTACATTTTTTTAGTTCAACTCTTATCATTAGTCCCTAATTACTTCAGTACCCCAAATTATTGAACATAAGAAAATCCACTCTGACTAGTTTAAATAGAATATAATATTAAGGGATATTAAATAACTCTTGAATTAGGAGAGTTGCAGAAACAGGCTCCAGGTAGCATTACAAGAATAACTTCCATAACCACACAACTGAAATATAGTCTGATTAAGGAGCCACTTGCTTAAACTGTCTTAATGAAAAAGATTCAGCTACTGCCATCAATTCCATAACTATGTCACCTCTGTTGCCACCCACACCAGCAAAATGGATGGCTTATTTGTGGCCTGCTTTCCCACATTGTTCACCTCTGAATTGACACCCCCCTATAAATGCATTTTACTGGTGGAGGCTAAGCCAATACCTGTCTTCTAGTTATAAGGGAGACTGACAAATGTAGTTTTTATAGATTCTACCTTCATTAGGTAGGACTGACAATGTGAGGATGTATTAAAATGTAAAGGGCGTGTCCAAATATTGTTGGGCAGCCAAAAATAAGTTGACCACTCGAGTCTCCTGGCTGATCCCCTTGCCTTCAGTCATATTTTTCTCATCCTTTGAGACCTGAATCCTGGTGAAGACTTCTCTGACCTTTCCTTCTGTGCTCTGTGTTTTCCTTTTTTTTTTTTTTTTGAGTTGGAGTCTCACTCTGTCGCCCAGACTGGAGTGCAGTGGCCGCTCCCGGCCACCGCAGCCTCGACCTGCTGGGCTCCAGCGATTCTTCTGCCTCAGCCTTCCGAGTAGCTGGAACTACAGGCGTGCGCTACCACGCCCGGCTAATTTTTTTTGATTTATTGTAGAGATGAGGTCTCGCTTGCCCAGGCGGGTCTTGAACCTGCGGGCTCAGGCAATCCACTCACCTCAGCCTCCCAAAGGCGCGGGATTACAGGCTGAGCCACCGAGCCTGGCTTGTCCTCTGTGTTTTCAAAGAATCCTGTACATGTCTCTATCAGAATTGTTTGTTCCTAGTAGACCATGAATTGTTTATTCAACAACCATACCTATTTACTGAGTATCAGGCATTGTTCTAAATGCTTCATAAATTAACACTTAATTTGAGTGTAAACACAGTCTATCAAGTGTGTACTCCCCTAGCCAGCCTAGTATAGTCTCTGGTGCATAGCTGTGTCCTGTAAATAAGTGGTTCAAAAATTTGAAAGTAGAGAAGAAAAAAACAAAACAAAACATGAAATAGTCCTGCCAGCCAACTTAACACATGATTAGTATTTTATTGTACATATTTCATGCTCAGTTCTCTAAGGAAAAACTTGGCAAAAATTAAGCTGTCCTAAGATGAACTGGAAAGTGTGAGGAGGTAGTAAGTTCCATGTTGGTTGAGATAGATGCAGAACACAGATAAAATCTGTGGACTACATTAAAAGTGCTATCTAGCCTAATTTCTGTGATTCTACTTTGATTCAACAATGCTAGAATGTATGAGAGACAAAGAAAAATATCTTCTGCCTTCTAGTAAGTCATTAACAAGATATACAAATGAGAAATAAGAATGTAATATAGAAAAAGTAGAGATAGACATAGTGATTCAGGTGATTAGGAACAGAGGTCATGTGTATATGCATGAAATTTGTAAGTACTGACCATGAATGAATCGTCATAGAAGTCACTGCAGTGGTTTCAGAGTTACTATTCAATAGATAGATACAGTTTGACTTTCTTTTAGGATTCTTTGGGTTTCACATTCTCACATATGAGTCTTTAAAGTAACTTGACTATTGTTCTTTGCCCTTTATTTGATTAAAATATAGAATGGTCAGAATTACTGTAGGAGTAGAGTGATAAAAGTAATGATTTTTTCCTTAAAAAAATGAGATATAATTCACATACCATAAAATTCATCCTTTTAAAATGTGCAATTCATTGTCTTTTAGTATATTCAAAGAGTGTGCAACTATCATAGCAATCAATTTTAGAACATTTGTATCCCCAAAAGAAACACCATACCCATAATCAGTCATATCCCAGTCCTCCCTGCCCTTGTCACCTGGCCCTGGCAATGACTATTTTATTTTCTGTTTCTATGGAACTGCCTATTCTGGGCATTTAATATAAATGGAATCTTATAATATGTGGTCTTTTGTGACTGGCTTCTTTCACTTAGCGTAGTTTAAATTCAAGATTCATCCATCTTATGGCATGTATCAGTACTTCATTCCTTTTTATAGTTGAATATTTTTTATTGTATGGTTATATCATAATTTGTTTACCCATTCATCAGTTGATGGACATTTTCATTGTTTTAAAGAATAATGCTACTATGAGCATTTGTGTATAAGTTTTTGTATGGACATAAGTTTTCATTTCTCTTGGGTATACAAGCTAGATCATGTGGTAAATAATTCCATGTTTAACTTTTTAAGGAACTGCCAGATTGTTTTTCAAAATGGCTGTATCATTTCATATTCCCACCAGTGTGTGAGGGTTCCATTTCTCCACATGCTTGCCAACATTTATTGTGGTCATCTTTTTTATTCTCGCCATTCTAGTGGGAGTGAAGTGGTATGTCATTGTGGTTTTGATTTGCATATCCCTACTGATTAATGATGTTGAGCATCTTTTCATGTGCTTGTTGGCCCATTTGTATATTTTCTTTAGAGAAATGCCTATTCAAATGTTTTGCCCATGTGTAACTGGGCTATTTGTCTTTTTATTGTTGAGTTGTAAAAGTTCTTTTTATATCTGGGTATGTATCTTTATCAGATGTATGATTTATAAGCATTTTCACTCATTCTATAGATTGACTTTTCGTTTGATTTTGCATTTTAACATACAGTCAATTCCAACTTGTTTTTGTAACTTTGTCAAGGGTGTTGTCATGTGTTGCAAGGATTAATATGAGTTTCAAAATGAAGAAAAATAATTTGTCTAATGAAAATGTTATGTATGTATGTGTATCACAAAATAAAGGTAGATTTCCAACCAAATTAAACCTTATTGAACCTTAAAAACAATTTGTTCTTATCGCTGAGTATTTTTCCCTCTGTGAGTGATATTTGTTACCCCAATACAGCTAACTATATTTCTGCTTTTTCAAATTCAGAAATTTCTTGTGAATTTTTCTTCAATGACATCTTATAAGTATATAGTCCCTGTTAGTTTGCAAATCATATTTGCTTTCCTGGATAATAGCAATCCTAAGGGAGACAATGCCAAGTTGTAATTTGTGTATATGTATGTGTGTTTTGTTATCATGTAAAGAGCTTTGCTAGGGATATATGATGTATATCAATGCTATACTGTCAGTTTATTCTGTAAATAGTTAAATATTTTTTTTCTTTCTGCTCACTAGGTGGCTAGGTAGGGATATTAACTATGAATACATGGTAAAATTTACACAAAATTATAGTATCTAGAGTGAAAAAAATAGTGATTATGAATAAAAGGATTATTGTTAGTTATAGCATGGATTAGTATTTTAGGACATAGAAATTATTAATATGTATTAATCACCTTTGAAACTCTTAAGCAGAAATTTATCAATACTCAGAGTAAATGTTCTTTTTTTATAGGAGGACATGAACCTTAATGAAGAAAAAAAAGCTCCTTTACGAAACAAAGATTTTACCACCAAGCGTGATATGGTTGTCCAGTATATTTCTGCCACTGCCAAATCTGTAAGTAAGGAGACTTTCTTAGCACCAACAGAATGACCAATGAGCTTAGTATTATTTGCTTAGAAATAAACTTCAGATCTTCAAGTTCTTGCTTCAGTGTACTCACAGACTATTCAGAAAACAATGTATATATGCACTTTTACACATTTAGTGTGTTTCTCCAAACTATACATCATTAGAAATGAAACACTTTCATTATTACAAACAAGACAGAGGATACAGAGCTCTGAGGTAATCCAATAAGTTGGGGCTGAGATTTTGCACACTTACTAAAAATTGACAGCGTTTTGAAAGTATTCCACTTAAAATGTGGTTTGTTAGATGAAAATTTGGAATTTTGAGGGAGAAGACATAAGCATAGCATAGCCACAGTTTTAATTTGCTTACATTAAAGCTTCATGTCTGACGCTTGCATGACATTTTTAGCAATAATTTTTAATATGCATTTAGTTTTTTAAAATTTTATGTGATATAAGCTATGTAAGCTGTTTCATAATGGTTATTATATAGCTTCATTTAATATAAAGGAGGGTACTTAATAGGAGCTTTAATCAAATCTGTTTGTGAGTCTCAAAGTAGAGTTGAAAAGTAGAGTTCATGGAAAGGACATGTTATTAACAGAAGAAACTTAGTGTTTTAATGGAGTATTTTGCTTTGTTCACTTCGTAATGTACTGCCTAAAATAGTCTTAAGGTTTTATTTTTTTCAGTAAGAAAAAATGTATTTTTGAAATGGCAAAATGGATCTTTCATATTTCTGTAAAGAAAAAGCTTTTCATATCTAGAGTTTATAAAATCAGAGGTTGTGTGTGTATATGTGTGTGTGTGTGTGTGTGTGTGTGTGTGTGTGTGTGTATAATACAGGGATTTTATTTGTATATATATGTGTATGTGTATATTATACAAATGTGTGTATATACACACATATACATTATATATATATATATAGATCTTTTTTTTTTTAATTTATAAAGTTGACCCGTGAAGAATAGAGGTTTTCAGTGGAAAAATTCTAAAGTTATTTGGCTATCCTATTAATGCTATTTCAGGACAGTAATTCCAGTGGCAATTATTAATGCATTTTCCCTGAATTCTATGATTGTATTGATTCTATATTGTACTTTAAGCAAGCTAAATCTGAATGCTGAACTATTTAAACATAATGCATTCCAGCTCTGCCAGAGCAGAGCAACAGCATGTTTTTTAATTTGCTTCTGGTATCCAAGGGCAGAAATATGTTTCAAGTGATAAGTGAAATTTGCCATGAGCATAGTTTTCAATAGAATTAGGTGATGCATAGGGTTTTACTTTGAAATTCTGATGAATCTTTTCTCATTTTTGCACTCAAGTTATTGTTCACAGTAAGATGCTTTAGGAAATGCAGGATGTACATTCAGTGTTATTTTTCAAATACCTAAAGGCTAATACACACGTATATCTATATAACTGAATCTGAGTGCAAAGTACAGATAATAAAATATGAATAATCATGTGGTGGTTTTGATAATATGATTTTGTTGGTGTCTCTGGCTTAGCTGTTGTTGTTGTCTGTGTAAATGGGACTGAATATAATGAAGATTATATGAAGCTCTTATTCCTTGACCTTTTGATTATTACTCGATCTCTATGTAGAATTTGTTTTAATTTCTCATATTATTTCCTTTTCAAGTGACCAAAGAAATGCACACTTTAAGTTATATTCTCATTTTTTATATTAAAATGCAAAGCTTTGGGTAAATACTCGATGAGCTCACTTGAATTGCTTTATTCAAAAGGTGGAAATTGAATGTTTCTCAAAAGACATGAAAATTCTATGTTTAAGGCGTTAGCCTCAAAATCAGTACTATTTAGTTCATGGCCCTTATTTGTTTCATTCATATACATATGAGCACCTCACATATACATGGCACTTTCATAAGAGTTCAAGATTATAATTTTTTTGCTAATATTTTTCATGGACCAAATATTATGATGGAAGAAAATCTGTTGACAAATATGTTTTGAAGCTTTCTCACCTTGGAGAGACATTAATTAGTACTGTGTTTTCTATCATTAAAATCATGAAAATTGTTTATGTAATTTCCTTTTGAAGGTGAGAGGAATGGCATTCAATGACAAACAATATTCCAATCTTTTGACCTCTTCATTATCACAACAATAAAATTTGCAACAATTAGAACTGAATGTATGGCTGTTACCTGTGTGTGACCAAGATTTCCATTCTGCTGTCTGTTTTTTATTAGGCTTTAAATGTGCTTTGCATGTCTTGTACTTTTTTATGCTTGCTTTTTCATTATATTGATACACTGTTTAAATTTTTTTTCACTTGAAGTAGGTACAGTTGTAATCAGTGCTTTATGAAAATGCATTATAGGTAGTTAAAACTTTCATCTTGAAGTAAAATCAAACATAGGGCTAGCGTCCTTGGTGGAAAAAAATGTCTTGTAGTCACATGTAAAACATGTGAGAATGGTAGTTAAACTTAAATATAAATTGTACATTTTCCTGCATTAGTACCTGCATTAGTCATTTTTTATGGGATCTAAGACTAAATAAACAAAATGTGCGCTTAATAAGAAATATCTAACATGCTCTTGGGTTCCTGGGTAAGGACATTAAAGTAAAATGAAGCTATACATAGATATGTGGTCAAAACTTGTTTCTAAAGCAAACAAGAGTCTTTTTGTTGTATAATTAACTTTGCTAAAATTAGCATAGAGTAAGAGACTATAAAAGGAAATCATAAGATAATGATTAAAACTATTGCTTAGTTTTCTCTTCTAATAGAGAATGTTAAGTTGTATGAATGTTAAAGGAAAAAGTAGTTTGAATAACTCTTATTTAGAGGGGATCTTGCATATACTTAACAGCATATATAGATATTTATGAAGAAAAGTTATTCACTGAAGTCCTAACAGTAGTTTGCCAAATGTCAGTGTCTTTATTAGAATATTAAGAAACTAATTTATTTCTAATTTAAATAATAATCTTTGAAGTTGAGATTTAAAAATCCATAAAATTATAGTTTTTAAGATGGGAGAGCCATTGAAAGGTAGCATTGATTTTTTAAAAAAATCTCAATAAGAAATAATTTAAAATGGTGATACAAACTACAGCAACAGATTTTTTAGACTAACTTGTATAACAAGTAGTTAAAAGTTGTAGTATAGCTATCTATATTTGCGTATATGTGTTATGGTTTTGATTTTGTCGTTGTCAGATACTTTCTCTCTCAGGTCTTTTTCAGGTATGGTCTCCATATGACAAAACAATTGAAACTAGACGCGACCAAAATAATTTTCTTGGCTTTCCTTGGCTGATAAATCTTATTTATTGCTGTATGTGCTTTAGCTAAATGCAGTCATTTTGCAATCTGAATGAATCATTAAATGAGCCACATTCTGGTTGTTTCACTGAATATAGACCTGCCTTAATTGTTAAGAGAGGCTCAAATTCTTTTTTTAGTATCATGTCTGTGCTAAATAAACAAGGGACAAATACAGCCTCTTTTTGGAGGGAGGAAATAATTTATGTCAATAGCATATCTTTTAATTCAGGAGAGTGTTAATGGCACCAAAGAGGCTTTTATTCAACTAAATAATCATTGCTTGTAAATAGTCTGTTGAATGAATATTTAAGAAAGCTATTTCTCTGTTTGGAGATTCATAGATTTCTCTGAAATAATTTACTTGGAAATTGTCATTTTCTTTTTGTGTCCTGTGATCCTGTTCAACTTAGGATTCTTACTGGGGTTTCAGTTAAATTTGATTTTTACTTTTAATGCACTAGCTGTAAAATAGAACACATTTTGATAATAACTGCTACCAGAATAATGGTTTTAGATTGTGGATTGGCTGATTTTTGGACATTGCTTGATATTCAAGTGTGGGAATCTGAAAGTGATGATTTGATTTATATTTGGATTTTGGCATGAAATTATGTTTAAGACTGTGACTTGGCTGAGCTCGGTGGCTCAGTCTGTAATCCCAGCACTTTGGGAGACCGAGGCAAGTGGATTACCTGAGCCCATGGGTTCAAGACCAGCCTGGGCAACTTGGTGAGACCTCGTCTCTACAATAAATAAAAAAATTAGCTGGGCATGGTAGTGCGTGCCTGTAGTTCCGGCTACTTGGAAGGCTGAGGCGGAAGGCTCACTGGAACCCAGCAGGTTGATGCTGGGGTGGCTGTGAGTGTCCCACTGCACTCCAGCCTGGTCAACAGAGTGAGACTCCAACTCAAAAAAAAAAAAAGAAAGGAAAAAAAAGACTATGACTTTATGTCTTGCTTTCTTAAATACGATTCTGCCTCTCAGAAATTCTTTTACCTCTTATTCACTCAAAAAACTCAATCAAAGTTGCAATTTTTCAACTCTTCTCTCCTTATGAATATGTGTATTAATTTAGATACAAAATGCTTTGTCTTCACATTATATAGAAAAATCCAATCTTATAATAGAAATGCTAGTGTGACCTAGAAAACTAGAATAATAAGCAATCTATCTTTTTTGTAATTTTCAAGTATAAAACAATATTATAGACCTTAAATTCATAACAATAAAATTTCTAGTTTTCAACAAAATGTTCACTTCTGAACTTAAAGCATGACTTTAAATGCAACATTTATATTCTAAAATACCTTGTTTCAACCTTAATAGCATACCTGCTATATGAAAATAAAAAGCAATATTTTGAAAAAAAGTAAATATTTTCTATTGGCAAGTTTTTCAGGGGCTGCAAGCTGATAATAAATATGATGCCCGATTATACACCCTTGCATAACTTCATATTTAGGTTGCACTGTATGAGAAACTCATTACAGTACATTTAAAAAAATTCTCAAATAGTAATTTTAATTTTTTTGTGAATCCTTATTCCGTAGACTTTACATAATTTTTGAAACATAGTAGAAATTAATATTTTGATATATTTGTTTTATCCTCTAGATCTAAAATATTAAATGTAAAAATAGGGTTAGCTATTTACTAATTTACTAAACACTTAACTTCTGTGAAAAGCTTCGAATTACTAATATTGTTGCTGTTTGTTTTTTTTTACACCATAACCACTCTTCGTTGACCACTGCATGCAGATAGTTGGAAGTAAAGTTACGGTGAGTACAAAGATGTGTTTTACCCTCAGATATACATTTGTACTTTTTGAAATTGAGATTTTTGCTTGTGATATTTTATATGTTTGGTTCTTCTTTTGGTGTCTATTTTACCAAAGCATTGAGATGAATATTAAGATCAGTTTATTAGAATTTAGCTCTGGCAAGTATTTTTCCTGTGGTTTTGGGAGATGTTTTAGAACTAGAAAACTCCCATGTATTTTGTCTTAGAAGTTTTCACTTTTGTTTTTTTGAATTATGCCTATGTCAGTCTTTATGATTCTGATGAAATTGCATGTTTTACCTCAATTTCTCAGGATGGCAGAGGGAAATTCCTAAAATGATGGTTTATGTTAACAGGAATTCTTATTAAAGTATGTCAGTTTGTTAGTATCATTGAGCACATAATGTAATGACAACAACCCTTGGCATGCAGTCAGAAGGCCTGGATGCTTGTCTTTGTTGATTGCTTATAATCAGCTCGGCAACTTTTGGCAAATCATGTAATTTCTCTGGGGTTCAGTTCTTAAATGGATAAAGTTAAATGATTAGCTTAAATTATCTTTTAAGGTTGTTTCTGTTGCTGCCATTTAAAGGTTTTATGGTACCTTTTCTTCATGACTAAGCATTCTTTATTTAGAGAACAGGGTAGTAGGAAACATTATCTTTAACATCATTGAGTACTGAAATATCCAAAACAGTGAATATATTTAATATTTGTTTTGCTTTTAAAAAAGAATTTCTTCTTTTCTTCTTCTTTTTTAAAAAAATTTATGTGATATCTAAGAGGAAAAAGCCATCAGCCTTTCAGGATAATTTAAAAAATCATAATATGTGCCAAGAATTGTGCTGGGTGCACTGATGACTAGCAAATAAGAATTAGATAATACTTCTAGTTGATATATGTTGAAATAATCAAACCTTATATTGTGCATGCTGATTATAAGTGTAATAGGAATTCATAAGTAGGAGAGAGAATTAAGGTTGGACTAATTAGAGAAAATGTCACATAAATTTCTACACTTAAGCTGGGTTTTCAAGGATAGTTATGATGGCTGGGATTTGACTAAGAAGAAAACTGGAGATATTCTCAAGTTCTGAAATTAACAGTAACTGCAAAGGCCTGGAGAGAGAACCAAACCATGTGAGGGGCAGGGGAAGTGAGAGAAGAGATTGACTTTGTTGGAATAAAGAATGTATTTTGGAAAGATTTAAAAAATCAAGTTGGAAGAAGATCTTGAAGTCCAGGCAGAAGATTAGGAATTAATTTGAGCAAGGAAGTGACATGGTGAAAGCAGTGTTTAAGACAAATAAATTTGATAGGTAGATAGGCTGGATTAGGCTAATGGTTCTCAAACTTCAAAATACACAAAAATGCACATTTTTTCCTTCTGAATGCTTTTGTGATTCAGGAACTCTAGGTGTGGCAAGAAATTTGCATTTTTATCTAGCACTACCAGAGATTCTGTTAAGGTAGTGTATTAAGGTAGTCTGAGAAGTACTTCACACTTTAAGAAGTACTGGATTAGGATAGACAGAGACTTGGTTGGGTAGATACCTAGGAGACTTTTGAGTGAGTCATTGAGGACCTGTATTAAACTGGATGGTAGGTGTAGGAAGGGTGGGGCTAAATAAGGGAGTTTGGGGAGAAAAGGAATTTTGAGTTTACTTTCATATGAATTAGAACTAGCTTGTCTTTCTAGTGTTGGCATTATAGGCAATCTAATGGACTATGCCAGAAGTTAGTAAAATATTTCAGATTCCTCCACATCCAATCAATTATTAAGTTCTGTTGACTATTTTTCCTAAATAACTATCCATTTTCTCCCTTAATTACCCTCACTGTTACTTCCTTAGTTCAGACTATCATCATTTAACACCTCTGTGATTGCTATAGCTTCCTAAGCAGTCTCCTTGTCTTCAGTCTCTCACTCGCCCATGTGCATTCTAGACTGTTACCATCATGCTCCAGTAGTTCCCCCTTATTTGTGATTTTGCTTTCTGTAGTTTCAGTACAGTAAGACATTTGGGGGGGAGGAGAGAGAGAGATTGATTCATTCACATAAAAATTGTTCTATTTTATTATTGTTAATCTCTTACTGTGCCTGATTTATAAATTAAACTTTTATCATAGGTGTTAGGTCACACTCTCCGCAGGGCCTCCAGAATGTTAGGTCAGGCCTGCTGGGGATGTGGGTATCTGATGTGCAATTGGATGCTGCATGAAAGATGCAAAGAGTTGCACAAAGTTAGATTGGAAATTGTGGTTTATTTAAAAACTAAATTAGAAAGAAAAAGAGAGAGAGGAGATTCACCTCCCCAAGGTAGGGGGCAGGGGCCAAAGCCAGGAAACATGGCCTGGCCATAGCTCAGAGAGCACATGACCACACCATAACTTAGCAAGGCAATGGCTACTGGTTGCTTGTGGTGGAATCCTTTTAATCCTTCCCTTTGATGGGAGAAGGTCACTAAGGTGAATGGGTGATGGTCTGCTCCACATCATCACGAAGGGGCAGATAAGAGCAGGTACTGAAGTCAGGTGAAGGACAGCAGGCAGATAAGTGGCAGCATGATTGCTGCCATGGTGGTGGGGTAGATGGGAGGAGACAAAGGGAGGGGTTTTTCCTGCAAGAGACCTGTCAGACTTTCTAATCCACAAACTCTTTAGCAAAAAAGTGGTCTTATTATCATTTCTATGGCTTCAGCCAGCTAGGGGGTGATCTTTGACCTTCCACCTTAGACAAGGAACCTGAAAGTTTCTTAGAGATTATTATGCTAAACCATGAATTGAAAGGTTGGGTTGTCCTTAACTTGCATCTCATGCAGTTTTCCTTTGATTTCCCAAGGGGTGGAGTAGGCTGTCAGCTTGGCCTACAGTAAAATGTCTGAAAGCTTCCTAAAACCTGCCTATTGGAAATTTATCTGAATGTGTCTAACTTGTGCTAGATTCCAAGTGTGTCAGTCTAAGCAAAAATGGTTATGCTTAGGCAAAATGTGAACTAAGTTTATTCTAAGTTTCTCGGGGTCCCTCCTTTCAGTAGACATGTATGTTTAGGAAAAAACAGCATATATAGGGTTTGGTATGATCTATCGTTTCACATATCCACTGTGGGTCTTCGAACATATCTCTCGCAAATAAGGGAGAACTCCTGTATTTCCCTCCTCAAAACCTTCAAATGGTTCCCTATTGCTCTTTGTGATCTCAGCCTTGCTTCCTTTTCTAATTTCATCTGCAGCTGCGTTCTTACTGGTGCCTTTCCTTTAGCTATACAGTAACACTTGACAATTCCTTAATACCTATTCTTTAGAACTTCTAAATCAAGCATGTTCTACTTCTTTGAGCTGGAATGCCCTTTTCTTGAGTGTGCCCAGCAAGCTCCTAAATATCCATCAAGATTCAGCAAGCTCCTAAATATCCATCAAGATTAAGCTCCATCAATCTTTTTGTTTGTTTTGGTTTTTTTTTTGAGTTGTAGTCTCACTCTGTTGCCCAGACTGGAGTGCAGTGGCCTCTCCCGGCCACCGCAGCCTCGACCTGCTCGGCTCTGGCGATCCTTCCGCCTCAGCCTTCCAAGTAGCTGGAACTACAGGCGTGCACTACCACGCCCGGCTAATTTTTTGATTTATTGTAGAGATGAGGTCTTGCCAAGTTGCCCAGGCGGGTCTCGAAC
>CAUYQG010180244.1:0-44433 GCA_963574415.1 Tarsius wallacei | reverse complement strand
GTGACTACAGCTCTGGTTGACAGCTTGACTGCAGCCCCAGGAGAGACCCAGAGCCAGAACCACTAGCTAAACTGATCTCATATGCCTCATCTACAGAAATAGTGAGATAAGGAGTGTTTGTTATTAAATCTTTTTTTTTTTTTTTTTTAGTTTAAGTCTCACTCCGTCACCCAGACTGGAGTGCAGTGGCCACACCCGGCCACTGCACCCTCGACCAGCTGTGCTCCAGCGATCCTTCCTCCTCAACCTTCCAATTAGCTGGAACTACAGGCATGCACTGCCATGCCCGGCTAATTTTTTGATTTATTGTAGAGATGAGGTCTCACCAAGTTGCCCAGGCGGGTCTCAAACCCGTGGGCTCTGGCAATCCACTCACCTCGGCCTCCCAAAGCTTGGGATTATAGGCTGAGCCACCGAGCCCGGCTTTTATTAAATCTAAATTTGAGGTAGTTTTTTCTGCACTAGTAGACAACATATACAGGAGGCTGGAACAGGAGAGTCTTATACACACTTGTGGATTGAGAAGAAGGAGTCAATGGAGGCTGAGAGAATGAAGAACTCACAGGAGAGATGAAATTATAGGTCAAATTCTGGAGGAAACTTCCAGGGATTAGGATTGTCAGGAAAGGGTGGAGAAGTTGCTTTTTGGAAAGGAAGAATAAAGATCAGAACAAATTTCTTTTCTTTCTTTCTTTTTCTTTTTTCTTTTTTTTTTTTTGAGTTGTAGTCTCACTCTGTCACACAGACTGGAGTGCAGTGGCTGTTCCTGGCCACTGCAGCCTCGACCTGCTGGACTCTGGCGATCCTTCCGCCTCAGCCTTCCAAGTAGCTGGAACTACAGGCGCGCGCTACCACACCCAGACGATTTTTGATTTATTGTAGAGATGAGGGCTCGCCAAGTTGCCCAGGCGGGTCTCGAACCCGCGGGCTCAGGCAATCCACTCACCTTGGCCTCCCAAAGTACCGGGATTACAAGCTGAGCCACCGAGCCTGGCCAGAAAAATTTTCAAATTGGAAGGATGGAAGGTGAAATAAAGCTGGACGTTCTTGGTTCCTTCATCCAAGGAGATCAGGTCATCTGCTAAGTTGAAGGAGCCTCTGGGACCAAGAGTCCCAGGACAGCAGGAAAAATGGAAAGAGCAACCTTGCGAGGTCACATAGAGAAGCAGGTAAAGCAAAGGACACAATTCTTTCCAGCTATGCTTAGCACTCCGTGAGCTGAGAAGCAGGCCGTGGAGCTCATCCAGGACTGGGAACTGATAAGGCAGACACGAAGGATCAGTGGGCAGAGGATTCTGAGATGATGATGTAAAGTGACTGGACATGAAGTCTCGACTGGGTACAAGAGCGTGTGAAATTATAAGGGGGGTAATGAACTGAGAATATGATCACTCATAAGTGGACCTTGAACATTTGCCATAATACTATAAGAAAGGGATTGGCGGCAGCAGGACGCTGCCAAGGGAGGGAGGTGGGGGGAACACAACATCAATACGGGTACCTGATCTCAAACCAGGTGAAGTGGGGACCAACGGGAGGCCCAAACTTTACCTGTGCGATGACCACTTGTATACCTAATCCTGAATTGCAACCCATATCTTTCAAATTAGAAAAATAAAATAAAACAAGAGAATACGAAAGGGTGGAACTTCCATAGCAACTATAATCAGCATGACATGTCTCACATTTTATTCATAAACTGCCTTGCCGTATCATGTAACTTTTTGGTGTATATGTCTAGTTGCCAGGTGAGATCATAAACTCAGGGTAGTGACCACGATTTATACATTTTGTGCCCCCTTAGCGGCAAGCACACTAGGGACTCTTTGTTTGACTCAATGAATTAATAATTCTAGCATTTTTGTGCATTCTCCTACTAGGTCTTTTATTCCTTCACAATAAGCATCTGATTGAGGTTAAAAATCTGCTTCCTTTAGACAGTCAAATGGGTTCTACCCTTGTCTCCGAGACCCAGGATCTCTGGATGTTTTTAAGAAGCAATATACAATTAAAAGAGGGACAATACCTCGTTGGCTAAAAATAATAAGCCTGAGTATGCCTATGTGAGGCAACCTTGAAGTAAACCTTGGGTGATTTGTCTTCAATCTGACAAAAAAATGAAAGTGAAAAGGTTTAGAGAAAAAAAAAAAGACTAGCATTCTCCTGGAAAGTCAGGGAAAGCAGAGGCCTCGGCTCACGACCACCGCAGCCTCGACCTGCTGGGCTCAGGTGATCCTTCTGCCTCAGTCTTCCAAATAGCTAGAACCACAGGCCTGCACCACCACACCCAGCTAATTTTTTGAATTTTGAATAATTGTACAGACGAGGTCTTGCCAAGTTGCCCAAGCTGGTCTCAAACCCCTGGGCTCAAGCAATCCTCTCTCCTCCACCTCCCCTAGTGCTGGTATTACAGGTGTGAGCCACCATGTCCAGCAGTTCAGGTTTTTATACATCAACTAATGAATTGATGTTTTGAACTATGGAATGGTGATACAGCCATGAGTTTCAGTTCGGTTTTGGTAGTCACTACCTTTGTTGATGAGTTTGTTTATGCAATTATTTGAATATTCTGTTGCATTTTGCCTCTATTTTATTAAAATAAAGAGAAGCAAAATGAAAGTGCTGCTACCAGTGATGCACATTTAGGTTTCATACACTCAATACAACAAAGACAACAATGGAAATCATTTGATTACCTAAAAGGATGAGAATTCAGCCACAATCAGATGCTCATTTGTAAAGGAAAGAAAAGCAACAAAAAGAACACATAGAAAATGCTGTGACTAAATTGCTGAAAATTATGTCTGAAATTGAGGTATAATTAGGGATTGTAGAACAACCTCTAGGTCTTAAGTCATTTTTGTTCCACTGTCAGCCAGTCCAGTATCTTTAAGGACACATTACGTTAGATAGAAAGGAACTGCCTGTATTGAGTCGTGCTCTAGAAAGCCACAGGGGGTTACCACAGGGTGAAAGGAATGACCAAATGGCCAGAGCTGCAGGCCTCCTGCCCCATATCAGCTTCCATCAAACAAAGCTGCTTCTCTACTTGACACGCTGGATTTTGAAAAGGATTTCAAAGAAAGGATGCTTGCATGAAAAGCCTGAGAATCACTGTCTTACAAGTGTTTAGACGAGAACATAAAGTGGATCAGCCTTTTGGGAAGACCATTTGAATCTTCATGCTATTTAATTCACCAGTTTTACCTATTGCAGCTGATCACATGCAAATAATCATTCAAGGGCACAAAGACATATATGTACAGGATATGTATTGCAGCACGGTTCATGATAGTGAAAGATTGAAAATGCAAATATCCACAAATAGGAACTGGGTTAGCATGATTATATTTTTTATTGGAATGCTACACCTTTTGTTTTTCAAATGGATGGGAAGATGCCCAAGCTAGACAGTTAAGTGGACAAAGTAGCTTACAAAACAGTATGAATCCATTTGTAAGTCAAATAATAAGTGAATAAATAAAACATATACAAATAGATAGCTGTTACTTTAGTTCCTAAAATTATTATTAAAATTCATAGGTTTAATTGTTTTGATTTATATATTAGAACATGATTTTTTTAAGTAGAAGATTATATTTATCTTTTTTTTTGGAGTTGGAGTCTCATTCTGTCACCCAGACTGGAGGGCAGTGGCATGCTCACGGCCACTGCAGCCTCGACCTGCTGGGCTCCAGCGACCCTTCCGCCTCAGCCTTCCAAGTAGCCGGAACTACAGGCGTGCACTACCACATCTGGGTCATTTTTGATTTAATGTAGAGACGAGGTCTCACCAAGTTGCCCGGGTGGGTCTTGAACCCGTGGGCTCAGGCAATCCTCTCTCCTCAGCCTCCCAAAGTGCTGGGATTACAGGCTGAGTCCAACCTATACTTATCTCTGTTAGAGTACAAGATTATGTTTGGAAAGGCTTTGGGGTTTTCCATAATTGCTTTGTCTAAAAGTCTAATTTTTTTTGTTCTGAAAAAGTGATTAAACTTATGATGGGTTTTAGGAAGTAAAAAAAAATTAGCCTGGGCATAGTGGTTCATGCCTATAATACCAGGACTTTGCGAAACCAAGGCAGGAGAATTGCTTGAGCCTGGGAGTTCGAGACCAGCCTAGGCAACATAGCAGGACTTCATTGCTATAAAAAATCAAATAATTAGTCAGTCATGTTGACCCATGCTTGTAAGTTCCAGCTACTAAGGAGGCTGAAGCAGACCTGCCTGAGCCCCAGAAGTCAAGGGTGTGGTGAGCCGTGATTATAGCACTGCACTCCATCCTGGGTGATGCATAAGACCCTCGACTCAGAAAATAAATAATATCAATAATTATATATATAAACATATATATATATAACATGTAAAGGTTTTGTGTAATTTTACAGGTTAGGAAGACTGTCAGTGACAACTGATAAAAAAAAAATTTAGTCCCATGTGTGACTAAAAAAAAAATTGAGCCCTCAAGGATACTCACAAATACAATATCTTAGTCACATTCAAGAGAATAATCATTTTTGCATGTTGGTGAAACAGAGATTTCTCTAATTTAACTTTAGAGAGCTGTTATCTTCACTTTGTAGTCATTAATTGTGTAGGCCAAAGACAAAAGACTTTGCTTAAACAAGCATATTACCAGGAGTTGTGAAAACATGACACTTTGTTACCGTATGATTGATCAAGTCCTTACTCATTTATTTTGAAGCATGGAAGACTATAAGTGGATGTCACAATGGTGAATTTTTCTTCAGTATTTCCATCAAATCGATAGAAAGAAGGAGTGTTCAACAAACCTGGTGTTTCCAGACATGTGGAGCAGAAAATGTCAGGGTAAATTTTACAAGCCAACTAAACTGATAGTGATATAGATAAGAACAGAGACATGAAAAGTATCTATTTCTCAAGTCTCTTACCAAATCCAAAGGACACTTTTTAAGTGTTTTAAAGACATTCCACTGAGGGGCATGCAGACAGTGTGGGAAGCTGACAGTGGGGAGGACGCACATGTGGGGGCAGGGGATATATAAGGACTGTACTTTCTGCTCAGTATTGCGGCAAGCCTAAAATTGCTCGAAAAAATAAACTATTTTTCAAGTTAAAAAAAAAAAGACATTCCACTGGAAAACAGATCATGATTTTATTTCCTTTCTTCCAGTTAAAAAGATTGCTGATCCTATGTGGTCCATCCCCAGAGAGATTACAATGATTAGACCATGGAAGGCATAAGGAATGCACATCATCTGGAAAGTAACTCAAAGCACAGGCCGTTGTGCAGCAGGGCTCAGGCACATTTACTACGTCACAGATAAAGGAGCAGGCCTTACAGGGAAACTTACCATCCAAGGTCTTCAGGAGAAGGCACAGGGCTTGCGCTAGGGCCAGGGTGCTCTGTTGGGCATGTCACACTGAGCGCTTCAGTAGAGGGATACTCCCTCCCCTTCAGTTCTCTCTTTGTCAGGACCAAGGCTTGAGTGTCTTTGTCAGCAGGGTCCACATAGACAATATGGTCTCAGTCTATCGAGGCTTAGATGCCAACTGTCAGAAGTGACCTGAGAAAGCCAGTTGCCTCTTATCTGGACGTCTTGGTTGCTCGTGAGAAGTTGCAGCTCCAACTTGGGGAGAAAAATAGGAAGACCCTTGGTTACAGCCGGCTCACTTTCCTGGAAGCCCAGAGTTATCTCCTGGGGCCATCTGCAGACTGGCACTGGTCAGTGGCATCACCTTTCAAATATAAAAAACCACAAAATTGGCCAAGGGCAATGGCTCAAGCCTGTACTCCCAGCACTTTGGGAGGTCAAGGCGGGAGGAGTGACTGAGTCCCAGAGTTCGAGACGAGCCTGGGCAATTTAGTGAGTCCCAGAGTTCGAGACCAGCCTGGGCAATTTGGTGAGACCTCAAAAAATTAGCCAGGCATGGTGGCGCACACCTGTAGTTCCAGCTACTTGGAAGGCTGAAGGGGAAGGATCCCCTGAATCCTGCAGGTCGAGGCTGCGGAGGCCGTGAGCATGCTACTGCACTCCAGCCTGGGCTACAGAATGAGTCTCCAACTCAAGAAAAAAAAAAAAAGAGCAAGCCTGTTGGTAGAAAAAACATCAAAGCTGTCCAGGCATTATTCTGCCCCTCTGTGCTCCTGTACTCTCACCTCCCTCTCTCCCCCAGTTTCACTCTTTGGTGCTTTGCTCAGGCACTGGTGAACTATTTGTAGTTACCCAAGGGAGCCGGCTCTCTGTCACATCTTCCTGGACTGCCCACTCCCCTTGGTCCAGCGCAGAACAGTGATGGGATCAGGCTCTGGAATGAGACCACTTAGATTTGCCCCACCAGCTCATTAGCTGTGTTACTTTGGGCAAATTATTCCCTGTGCCTCGGTTTCCTTACCTGCAAATGGAATCCAGAAAAGGGTAACTACATCATAAGGTTATGTATAACATACTTAGAACAGTTTCTGACACATTACAAATACTCTATACATGGTGGTAATTGTTACCCATAGCTATCTGCCAGATTATCTATTATTTGGCCTAGCCCATAGAAAGATTGTCCTGACCTATTAGTTCTAGGTTAGAAGTTTTAAACCAATCCGTACCTTCCTCTATCCCAGCAAACCTTATACCCTGTGTGTCTATCCCCCAACACACATACAAACAAATTTGTGTGCCCACGAGGACAGGAACTCTCTCTTACTAGTCTTAGTGTCCCCAGCACCAGTTCAACACTCAACAAATGGTTGGTGTAGAATGAACAGATGAATGAATGGATGGATGGATGGATGGATGGATGGATGGATGGATGTAATGGTCATGGCATGCCGTTAACATTTTCACATCTTCCTTCAGGGAATATGTGAAGTCAAATCATTCTACACAAATGATAGCTGTGCACACATATTTATTGTAGCACTACTCAAAATAACAAAAACACAGAACCAACCATGCTGCCCATTAAAATGGACTGGATAAAAAAATGTAGTACATATACACAGTGGAATATTATGCAGCCAAAAGGACAAGATTATAGGCTTCATACAGCTTGTATGGATTTAGAGTCTACCACACTCAGTGATTTATCACAGAAACAAAGAACTGAATATCACATGTTCTCACTTATAAGTGGATCCTGAACATCTATCATAATTCTTTTTTTTTTTTTTTTTTGAGTTGGAGTCTCACTCTCACCCAGACTGGAGTACATTGGCTGCTCCCGGCCACCGCAGCCTCGACCTGCTGGGCTCCGACGATCCTTCCGCCTCAGCCTTCTGAGTAGCCAGAACTACAGGCACGCGCTACCACGCCCGGCTAATTTTTTGATTTATTGTAGAGATGAGGTCTCACCAAGTTGCCCAGGCAGGTCTCGAACCCGCGGGCTCAGGCAATCCACTCACCTCAGCCTCCCAGAGGCACGGGATTACAGGCTGAGCCACCGAGCCCAGCCTGGGGTTTTAATTTGTAGCTCTTTGGTGCTTAGCCTGTTAAATGGAATGTAGGAATGTGACACGTACTTGCTATTTTAGGGATGTACTGATGAACTGCAAATACATCAACTTGTCTTTTTTCCACTTGAAGCATATAATTCTCCTTTGAGGAAAAGAGAATTATTGCTCTGTGGAAAGGACCAGATAAGAATTTGCGATGCATGATTATTATTTTTTTTAACAACTCTATATGAAGGTTTTATTGCATATCCTTCTTCCATACTTATAATTATTTTTGTGTGACAGTCATTATATTATACCCCAACTGGTTAAAGTAGACTAGTGGTTCTTAACCCTATTAGACCCAGTAACCCCCATTTCATAAGATATTTTGCAATGACTGCTACCCTGAATGAAATGCATAGATGACATAATCTATGTAACATCTCAAAAAAATCAATATAATGCTCTAACTGTAGTATAAAGGAGAAGTAAAAGGACATTACTTTATCATTTTTAAAAAATTAATTTTTAGTATGTTCAGGTACAGCTGTACTAGAAAACAAAATGTAGTAGTCAGGTGCTCGCCCCTATACCATGAATGTGGATGCCTTGACCATAAAACATGGTCTAGGCATGGTATAGAATGGATATAGGCATGTTGTTTTGGCAGCTCAGCACAAGGACTGTTGACATTGGTAATGTGATTTTTCTGACATGGTGAAAACTCGTAATAAAGTTCTTAAAACAAATTGCACTACCCGTAATTTACACAGTAGTTGCATTTCTGGAATACTCAGTATATAAAACAAGTGCAAATAGCCTTTTTGTTTAAAAATAAAACACACTTAGATTCTAAGTTCAGATAAGTGGAAGTCCATGAGTAAGTGGCATTGTTTTCCAGTATTACAGAAGAGCTTCCTGCCAAAGTTTTGGTAAACAGTGAGATGAAATATTCTTTTTTGAGTCAGGGTCTCACTGTCACCCAGGCTGGAGTACAGTGGTGCAAGCATGGCTCACCGCAGCATTGATCTCTAGCTCAGGATATCCTCAGCCTCCCAAGTAGCTGGTACCACAGGTACATGCCACCACACCTTGCTATTTTTTATATTTTTTGTAGAGATGAGATCTTGCTATGTTGCCAGGGCTGGTCTTGAAACCTTGGGCTCAAGCAATCCCCTGCCTGCCTTGCCTTCCAAAGTGCTGGGATTACAGGCATGAACCATGACATCTGGCCTAGTGAGATGAAGTATTCTTATTGAACTCACTATTCTGTCACTGAAGCATAAAGTATACTAACCAACCCCTTCTGCCTAATTGCACTGTTGATTATCTTCCTGTGTAGATTTTTGCTGATGGGGCAGAATGAAGAAATTTGTCAACTCAGCCATTGTTCTAATTTTTTTTCCCATTGTCCTAATTTGTGGGGGTTATTTTTCTTTTTTCTGCCTTTTGGATTCTAGGAGGAATGCAGACCCAGGTTGGAATGCCAGGAAGTGGACCAGTGTCCATGGAACGGGGACAAGGTAAATAAATATTAATGTGGACTGGACTTGGAAATGTTCTACAACAGCACTGTCTAATAAGGCAGCCACTAATCACCCATGACTTTTTAAATATTAAGTTAATTAAAATTAAACTGAAATTAAGTAAAACTTAAAACTCAGTTCCTTAGTCACACTATCCACATTCCAAGTGCTCAGTGGCCCCATGTGACTAGTGGATGTCATATGGGACATTACAGATATAGAACATTTCTATCATCGCAGAGCATTCCGTTGGGTAGTACTGGTCTAGACTTTCCACCTAGTGATTCAGAGCCCAGCTCTACAAGAGTTGATGGTGAAGCAAGTGGATCCTTTGTTTCCTGAAAGTCTAATGATTCCACTGACATGTTCTGTCTCCTCTATGGATACCCATTGACTGAGTAAGGAATTTTTATAATGAGCATGTAAATATGTGGCTGGCTATGCGAAAGACTAGATTTAAACCCCAGAGAAAACAGAGAGGATTATAAGTCTGTAAAGCCTACCTGATAAGTGTCTGTCGTGCTGTGGTAGTAATACCATATATAGCCCAACTGCCACTCCAAAATCTCCATGTTATTTATGTTGCTGGAGTTTGAAGGAAAAGTTAAGTTGGAAACAATGTTAGAGGAGAAGTGAGGAAAGATAAGGAACTGAGTGCATACTGTATGCCAGGGACATTAATTTTCATAAACAACCTTGTGAGTTAGGTGGCAGCACCTCAGTTTTACAGGCAAAGAGATGGAAGCTCAGAGTTTTAAGTTACTTACTCAAGGGACAAGGTGAGTAAGTACTAATGTCTGAGTAATGTGGACTGGATTTGGTGCTCTTATCCTCTCTTCCAACTAGTAAGTGTCAGAGCTAAGATTCAGAAGTCTCTGGCTCCAAAATCTGTCCTCTTTCTGTCACTCCACACTGCCTCTATTAACTTCCAAATATACTTTTCAATGTCTTCTCTTATTCACTGTGATGGGAAAAGACTGCTTTGGATAAGCATAGAGAAGCTTAAGTTTTTTACCTCTGTAGTATATGGCCTATAAGTGAAACCCATTTTAAAAGCAAAACATTGGCCAGGCATGGTGGCTCATGCTTGTAATCTCAACACTTTGGGAGGCCAAGGCAAGAGGAATGCCTGAACCCAGGAGTTCAAGACCAGCTTGGGCAACTTGGTGAGACCTCGTCTCTACAATAAATTTTTTAAAAATTAGCTGGGCATGATGGTGCGTGCCTGTAGTCTCAGCTACTCAGGAGGCTGAGGCGGAAGGGTTGCTTGAGCCCAGCAGGTCAAGGCTGTGGTAGCCATGAGCATGCCACTGCACTTCAACCTAGACTATAGAGTGAAACTTTGACTCAAAAAAAAAAAAGCGCAAGATATTAAGATACAAGCCTATGTTTTGTATACTGGGGTTGGTTGCTGTAGTGACAAGGACGAGTGATTCTTTTCCTGTTAGATGTCTGGCAGCAGGACAAACTGCTGGCCAAATACCTCATCTTTTCTCTAAGCATCCCATGCTTTTGTGCTGTTTGCATCTCCTACCCCCGCCCCACCACTGTCAATAGGTCATGTGTGTACCCCAAAGTATTTTGGCAGTAGTAAGAAAAGATTAGGGCTTCGGTTATACTTCTACTTCTTACAGGGCCAGTAATCAATCAGTCAACTTTTAGCTGTTTAACACGTATTTCCACAAGACATCTTCCTTCCTGCTACAGTCATCTTTACCTTTCTGGTTAAAATTGACAAAGGGAAATAGCTCATGTTTTGAAGGTATTTCAAGGATGTCTTCATGAAGAGACAACATGAGATGAGCTTTCTTTTATAGTTTCTTTCAGTACTTGGCAGAAGAAGCAAGAATCTATTCATTTGTATCCAGTTTGTCTTTTCCTGAAATCCATACTTCTTTTGCACATTTGTAATGGTGAAAGGAGACATAAGAAGATACTTCTTGCTTTCCTACCACTTCATTTAGTGTTGGTGCCCATGTCATCTCACTAGTCTTTGTTTGCCATTGTCATGATGTTTGTTTATTATCATAGATTTGCTGTGGCAGAGTATTTCTTGTGGAATGATATTCTCTTTCCTCATCTAAAGTTCATTCACTGCATTTCCTCATATGATACTTTTTGATAGCAGACATTTTTGTGCTTTAGAATATGACAGAAGTATTGCCCTACTTCTGTTACAGCCTCTCCAGAATAAATCACACCTTCCAGATTCAGTACAGTTTTTTTTCATGTTTTGCTTCTGAAACTATGTTTATGTTCTTTGCTTAATTCTCAATTCAAGACCATCCTTTTTATGTTTTATTTATTTAAATTTTTTTGGTTAATGGTATCATGAGGAGACATAAGGGAAAACAGTAGCAGAGGTGACAATCAAAAATGGCTGGTTATCCTGCCGAGATAAAACTAGTGCTCCACAGGTTTCCCTATTTCTATTTGGTCAAAGTGGAACCATTTCAGATACCCAAAGGAGCTAGTATAGTTTCGGAGATTCTGTAGCTTGGGGCAAGCTGATAAACTTGTGGCTTTTTTAGCTTAAATGTGTAAATCTCAGTCTCCATGTGTGTGTTTCTGCATGTATGTAAGCTATTTTAAGTGTCTACTCTTTCTCCTTTTGAACTTACTGCTTGCCTAGGAACCCTACAGCACTCGCCCGTGGGACCCGCCGGGCCTGCATCAATTGAGCGAGTTCAAGGTACCCATTGTATCTGTAGGTTTCCTTTTGCTTGTGTTGTTCAGGGTGGGACGTTGAGAGGAAAAGAGCTGCTTGGCAGTCATCCTCACGTTCAGAACCCAAAAGAATAGTGTTTTTGTTTTTTCATTTTTCCTGCTGAGGCCACAAGCCTAAGATTGACCTCTTCACACAGGGCAGAGAACATGGATGATATGGGCATCTGTCCGAGGCTGTACTCCCTCCCTGCTGGTGTCAGGAGGCTTGGATGGAATAGCAGTCTGTAAGGAGACAGCAGGTTCTTGCAGAGCCATGGCAATGTTCACATATGCCAAAGACCCTACCTCTCTTTTATGATTCTGGTCCTTGAACTAAGATTGATTAGGTAGAAAACTAGGAGCCTAAGTTTCTTCAGGTTGCAGTGCTAGTCCTTGGCAGGCTGCTCCCCGGTTTGCTTTTTATATAATTCCATCCATTCCTCTGACATGGCACACATTCTGCCTAGACCCTGCTTCTGTTCTTGAACTGCAAGAGGAATCTGCTGGGGTGAGGTTTCACCCACTCTAAGGTGTCTGAATTATGTTGTCAGTGGTATATAGAGTCATTTTTTGTTTCCTTATGTGTCCTTCACAGCAGTAACTCCCCGTTTGTTTCCATGTCAGTGCCGATGCAAGACCCCAGGGCAGCTATGCAGCGGGGATCCTTGCCTGCCAACGTCCCAACTCCTCGAGGTCTGTTAGGAGATGCTCCGAATGACCCACGGGGAGGCACTTTACTTTCTGTAACTGGAGAGGTGGAGCCTAGGTAAGCACTAACATAGAAGGAAACAGTTAAAGAAATCAGGATTTTCCCTTCTTTTGAGAACAAAGTCTGTACCAGTTGAACTTGTTTGCCTACTTCAAAAGATAGATAAATATTCATGGCCACTGTCTAGGGCTAAGCACTTCTCCTAAGGCAGAACTATGTAGTTGAGTATGTTGTTTTGAGCTACAAGATTTTCAGAAATTGGAAATTCTAGTATACATACCTGGAAAGGAAAAACTTGTGGTGGTTTTAACATTAATAATAGCAATAATAGTCGGGCACAGTGGCTTATGCCTGCAGTCCCAACACTTTGGGAGGTGGAGGCGAGAGGATTGCTTGAGCCCAGGAATTCAAGACCAGCCTGGGCAACATGGTGAGACTTCGTCTCTACAATAAATCAAAAAATTGTCCAGGCCTGGTGGTGCATGCCTGTAGTCCCAGCTACTCGGGAGGCTAAGGTGGAAGGATTGCCTGGGGTCCACCTTTGGATGGCAGAGGTAAGGGGAGACCACATCACAAGGCTGACCGGTAGTTGTGGGCTGATGATGGACCTGGCTGGCTTTAATATGGGATTCTGGGATAAAGAGTACTGAAGCGGTAGACATGAGTGTATCACTGCACTCCAGCCTGGGCGACAGAGTGAGACTCCGACTAAAATAAAAAATAACAATAATAATAATAGTTGACATTAGTGGAGATCATACCTCTGACTCTGCTCTGAGTACTTTACTTAAATCATTTTATTAAATCTACATAATGACCCTGTGAGATGAATGTCATTATTAGTCTCATTTTGCAGGTGAAGGAACTGAGGTATGGAGAAGTTAAGTAAACGTGCCCAATATCACACAGCTAATTAGTGATAGAGCCTAGCTTTGAACCCATACAGTCTAAATCCAGAACCCATGTTCTTAAGCACTATATTGCATACTCATTATACATATAATGAATGTCCATTGATTGTTCCTAATTATGAGTGTCTTGACTAAATATGAAATCCCAAACTACGTGGATTTACATCCCTATAGCTTTTCTTTGATCTGTTTGTTTGGTGTTATTCATAGACTGATGTTTATATCACTTCTCTGTTGAGTATTTACTTACCAATCTTCTGGTTGATATTTTTGGTTTTTTGTTCTGTCTTAAAACATAACATTTTTCTCCATCTCTAGAGGTTACCTAGGACCACCTCATCAGGGTCCACCTATGCACCATGTCCCTGGCCATGAGAGCCGTGGACCACCCCCACATGAGATGAGGGGAGGGCCATTAGCCGAGCCCAGACCTCTAATGGCAGAGCCAAGAGGACCCATGCTAGATCAGAGGGGTCCACCTTTGGATGGCAGAGGTAAGGGGAGACCACATCACAAAGCTGACCGGTAGTTGTGGGCTGATGATGAACCTGGCTGGCTTTAATCTGGGATTCTGGGATAAAGAGTACTGAAGCAGTAGGTTTGCAAGAATCTGCAAGTCTGGGAAACTGGGGAGGAGACAGTAGTCTTATATGGTAGAGGGGAGAGATGTGACTAGAGAAAGAAATTTGTCTTTTCTTGGATTGTTCATTTCTTCTTGCAGTGCATGTGAGCTACTACACATTGGTTTTTTTTTTTTTTTTAGAATCTAACTCTGTCGCCCAGGCTGGCGTGCAGTGGCACACTAACGGCCACCCTACTAGGCTCAGGTGATCCTTCTGCCTCAGCCTTCCATGTAGCTGTAACTGCAGGCATGAGCCACCATGCCCAGCTAATTTTTTGATTTATTGTAGAGACAGGTCTTGCCAAGTTGTCTAGGCTGGTCTCGAACCCTTGGACTCAGGCAGTCCTCTCGCCTCTGCCTCCCAAAGTGCTGGAGTTACAGGCAGGAGCCACCACACCTGGCCCACTTTGGTTTTCTTACAACTTTTTTATAGGTGGAAGAGATCCCCGAGGAATAGATGCACGAGGGATGGAGGCTCGAGCCATGGAGGCAAGAGGATTAGATGCTAGAGGATTGGAGGCCCGTGCAATGGAGGCCCGTGCAATGGAAGCCCGTGCTATGGAGGCCCGAGCAATGGAGGCCCGTGCAATGGAAGTCCGAGGGATGGAGGCCAGAGGCATGGATAACAGGGGCCCAGTGCCTGGCCCTAGAGGACCTATACCTAGTGGAATCCAGGGTCCCAATCCAATTAACATGGGGGCAGTTGGTCCCCAGGGATCCAGACAGGTATGTGTAACACTCATTTCTAGCATCTAAGTGAACTCTTGATCTGTTTGGGAATTGATTTTTGAGCCTGGTTATTATTGCCTTGTGACTTGGGCTATTTCTCAGCTTGTTAGAATGGGAAGACTAGGATCTCGCTACAGTTTCTCTGTCCCTTAGGATAATTTTCTGGCTATCAGGATTGTAATTCAAAAGAACAACCTTATCCCATAATAAGTATCTATTCCATTCAGAGCAGAGCCCCTGAAAATTTAAGGGTTAAAGAATAGTGTATGAAGACCTGTTAGTGGTCATTTAGATGGCCTTAGGTTTGCAGAGACCTGTATTAATTTACTCATCACATAGCCTAAGGGAACAGTGAAGTATGAAAGGCAATTTACTAATGATCACCTTAAAAGCTGTGGAACTGAAGTCTTGTCTCCTCTCTTCCTTCTCTATGTGGCCCTCTCCAGCTGTGTGTATATGGTGGTCTGTGGTTGTTATCACCTCCCTCTTCATCCCCAATTGGTTGTGGGGAGGTGGTATGTGTATGTCTTCCCTGAGTTTTTATATGCTGGCATCTTCATTTCCTCCAGCCCCTCCACCTTCCTTTTTCCTCCATCCTCTATGTTCGCCTCTCTTCCCTTTTCCATTTGTTTATGTGTCTTCATCCGTTTGTGTGTGGGGGTGGCAGGGGGGAGGGAGAGAGAAAGATAATGTCAGAGCTGGAATGGAACATGACAGTCATCAACTTCCCTCATTCTACAAGTTTGGAAACTAAGGCCTAAGAATTCAGGGGACTTGACCAAATTTACATAACTAAAAAGTAGCAGAGCAAGGAATAGAATCCACTGTTTTTTCCACTCAACTACTCTATCCTGTTATCTGCATGTTTATGTGTGTGTGCTTATATATGGGTATGTGTCTACACCCTCTTTAAACTGGAATAAAAAATGTTTTTTTCTAGTGTGTATAGATAAAACTCTTCTCTATTGTTTGTCAAGTCTTGCTTTAGAAAAATGTATCTGAGCCGAGCTCGGTGGCTCAGCCTGTAATCCCGCACCTTGGGAGGCTGAGGTGAGTGGATTGCCTGAGCCCGCGGGTTCGAGACCCGCCTGGGCAGGCGAAACCTCATCTCTACAATTAAAAAAAAAAAAAAAAAAAAATTAGCCGGGAGTGATAGCGCACGCCTGTAGTTCCGGCTACTCGGAAGGCTGAGGTGGAAGGATCGCCGGAGCCCAGCAGGTCGAGGCTGCAGTGACCGGAAGCGGCCACTGCACTCCAGTCTGGGCGACGGAGTGAGACGCCAACTCAAAAAAAAAAAAAAAAGAAAAGAAAAATGTATCTGTGGGCCTTGATTTTTGTTGTGCTCTCTGTTCAGTAGCCTCATAATAGAAGTAGTTTTTATGCATTCGTTCATTCAGCAAATATTTAATGAGTACCTACTGTGTACCAAACATAGATCTAGGTTCTGGGGATATAGCAGTGTGGACAGAACAAAACTGCCCACCATTGGGCTTACATTCTAGTTGGGGAGACAGATAACAAATAACTGCAGAATGTGCTTATGTAATTGTGCTGATAGTTCTATGGAGAATGACATTCTTGCTCCTTTTCTCTGCTAATACTTGGACTCATTAATACTAGATTTATATAGTTTTCAATAGTAGATTCTATAAAGCCAGTTAGAACTGAGGCAGAGAAAATTTTATCTTCAAACTTTTTTTTAAAGTGTTTAGATTAATATGTTTACTTAAGAATAAATATAATCATTCATTCATTTATAAAACATGCACATTAAGAACCTCTTTTCAAGCTGGACATAGTGGCATGCACCTATAGTCCCAGCTACTCAAGAGGGTGGGACAGGAGTATTGTTTGAACTCAGGAGTTTGTCTGTAGTGTGCTCTGATTGTGCCTATGGATAGCCACTGTACTCTAGCCTGGGCAACATGGTGAGACCCCATGTCTTTAAAAAATAATAATAATAAAAGCTAGACATGACCCTGTAGTCTCAGCTACTGCAGAGGCTGAGGCAGGAGAATCAGTAGAGCCCAAGAGTTGAAGCCAACCTGGGCAACATAGCAATGTTGCCCATCCCCAAAACAAAAGAAAACAAAAAACCTTGCTTCTTTTCCTATACGTGTCTCCCCTTTGACCCCCAAACCTTTATTAGATTTTTAATGTTTCTTTTTAACAAATATGAATATATAGTCTTATTTTTCCCCTTTCACTGTTCTGTACTTTGTTTATTTACTTAACAACATGTCTCTAATTCAAAATTTTAAGTCAGATTTTAAAATTAACTCCAGTCTACCTAAGTTGGAAACTTGTGAGTTAAAGGCTTATTATTACTAGGGTGATTATATAATTTATCATCTAAAGAAGGACACATTTGAGAATGAAAGCGAATGCTGTTAATAATTTACTATGGGGCAAAAGCATAAACTAGGGCTGTCTTAGGCAAACCAAGATGTATGGTCACTCTTGCTAGTACTTATCTGCCTAGTATAGGCACTCCTAAAAATTTAAAATGGTCATTACTAAATGATTAGATCATATTACAGTACCTCAAGTTAGTATCAACTCAAGTTTCAAAAAGATTATACTCATACGTGTTTCATATCCATAAGAGCTCATTAAAGTTCAGACTGGCCTCTGAATTCAGTATTGATAAAGAACAGAGCAGTGATAATATTCTAGAAATCTCTACAAATCTGTATTAATGCTTCATCTATCTGGTGTCTTTGGGAAATTAGCTAATTCATGTAAGTGAATGTTCTAGATAATAGAACTATTCTGCTAAGTTTTTAAACTATTTTAATGAAAAATTATAAGATGTATTTTTTATTTTCTTCTTAAACAGGGTAAACATAGGATACAGAAAAATGATTTTAATCGTTTTTACTACTCAAGGTCACCATTAAGTAGATCCATTATTGTATATGCTATAATATAAAGCATAGTTATCTCCTGTTTGGTTTCTGGTCTCCTTACCTGGCTCTTCATGTTGCTGCCATGGTATTTGCTCCTAAGAGTTGTTTATCCATATTTGTTTTATGCTTTGCTGCTTCTAATATGCTGGGGAAGCCAGTAACAAGTTTATTAACAATTTGTGTTTAATAAGAGAGGACCAAAGCTCTGGGTGAATGCCTGAGTGAACATAACTGTAGTTTAGGGACCTTCTAACAGTTATGCTCAGTTGGTGCTCAGAGGTCTTTTCCTTGGGTTCTGGTAGTCTTCCAAAGAGTTGAACTCATTGAAGATCTTAAATACCAATAAGTATGGGATAACTGAACTTTGTTCTTTTACTTGGGTCAGTCATATTTCTTGTTCTGCATTTAGTAGAAAGCATCTGCCATATATTCTTTATGGAAAGCTATAGAAAGCAAATGTTGGGGTAATACCAGTTTTCTCCCCAGCGGCCTTCTCATCTTCTTTCTGTCTCTCTGACATTATGATTGCCTCTGTCTCACTTGTGGGATAAGGCCCTTTGGGGTGAACTACTTATGTCTGATTGAACTGGAGGTGGGGATAGCCCTGCAACTGGAACTTCCCCAGTGGACGAGCATGCATTTTCTCTAGTATCTATTGGCTTTCATTTGTATTTCCACTGAACACTAGTTTCCAGGGTGCCCTCAGATTTTCCTAAGCTTATTTGGCTGAATTCTGATTAATTTGGTAATACCCAGCTGTGCTGTGTGATATTTGTTGATGATGTTGGAGCTGTTGTAAGCAAGTATGTCTAACTTGCTAGTTGATCTCTGGCTAAACCCTGCCTTCTGCTTTTGCTAACAGTAGAAAGTGATCTTCAGCGTTCTTAAATTGTTTTTTCTGCTCATATCTGTATAGAGATCATAATTTTTCACATTGCTATTACTGGATTCACATTACCTATACATCAGGAATTCCAAAGATCTCTCCTTCTTTCTTTGTGCATGTAGGTCCCAGTCATGCAGGGAACAGGCATGCAAGGAGCAAATATGCAGGCTGGAAGCCAGCCTGGAGGCTTTAGTCCTGGACAGAACCAAGTCACTCCACAGGATCATGAGAAGGTAAGCAACACTGTCTGACTGGCTCCATATGCACAATTCTAGTCTTTTTAATTCCTCTTTTCACATTTACCACGTGGCAATCCTGGGTCTTCAATGTCCCTTTAGAGGTGATGTTTACTAACTTAGGACTCTTTTATGATCTTGTTACCTGAAAAGTTGTGGTACTGTGTAGGCCAAATTGACCTGAAAACCCATGCTACTTTCTTCGCTCCTTTTCCACCTCATCGCTAAAAACAATAGCAGATTCCCCCCATGAATATATCTTTCTGTTTTTATATTTGGTCATCGTGGGGAGCTCATTTCAGATGTAAAGGCTAAAACTTGTGAAAAGGAGCAACTTTCAAAACAGGATTAAAAACTGTAGAATTCTCAGGGCTCAGATACCATCTTAGTCTGCAGGAACTCTGAGTTCATGAAGGTGTCTGTTCTGAATCATCTAATTGTAGGTATTTTAATTTATACTTGTCCTTTTCATTGTGCCTTTTCTCACCAAATTTTTTTTTTTTTTTTGGCCTTTTGTGTGTGAAAATTTTTTTTTTTTTTTCTCTTCGGTTTTGGTAGTCTTTTAAAGAGTTGAACTCATTGAAGATCTTTTCATTTCGCTCCATATCGCAGCTTTTTGGACAGAAACTGACAGTGTCTTTTTTTCATAATCATCATTAAAACTCATTATCTTTTTTTTCCTCTGCACAGGCTGCTTTGATTATGCAGGTTCTACAATTGACTGCAGACCAGATTGCCATGCTGCCTCCTGAACAAAGGCAGAGTATCCTGATCTTAAAGGAACAAATACAGAAATCCACTGGAGCGCCTTGAGAAGTGAGCAAACTTAATCCCACCTGAGTAGACTAGCTCCTCATGTATTCTGGTTGTGTATATTTTCAACCGTAACCAACAGGATTGTTCTCTCTGAGGCCCTCAATAGTCTTAAGCTAGATTCTCTTTTACCCTTTAGTAGTTCAGCTCCTCTAGAGACAGAGTAAGGCTATCGAACATTTGCTTAGTTGTTGAATTGCTTATAATCTTTTTTAACCTTCCTTTCCTAATGACAAAAGTACTATATGATCAGTTTAACAGAATTAATCAGATGCAGAAAGTGAAAGGTAAAAAACCCTGCTTCCTCAATCTCCTCCCCAGATAGAACCTCTAAATATAGTTTGGTGCGTATCCTTCCAGAATCAGTTGTATTTTTTTAATTCCAAACTGTCCCATCAAGATGGAAAAAATACAAAGAATTTCAATAAAATTTATAAATATTATAGTTTTCTGTATTTGTTTTATAATGGATATTTTGATGTTGAACTATTCCAATACGTAAGGTAGTAAATGTCCACCGTCACATCAGTTTCTATACATTTTGGAGATTGCTGTGTACTGCTACCCTCATTTTTCTAGCTCATCAGTTAGATAAAAAGAATCCAGATAACCTGCCTCATAAATAATCGTGTGACTTAAGTTGAATACATGTGCATGTGTTGATGTTTCTTTTTAGAAATTTTTTCCTCAACGTCTTTGTATTTTATGAACAATTATAACTAAAATTAGTTTAAAATTCACCATTGTCCCAATATCAGCTAAAATATCACATTTTGAATTTCTACTTTTTATCCCTTCCATATTATAATTCCCATCCATATGGGATAAAAAATAGCACATCCATGTGTTATAATAGTAAACTCATTTTTACTAATTAGCACTGTTATTAAATACATTACTTCAATCCATATTTGTAATGTCTTTAAACAGTCAAACTGCAACTATGCATCATATCTGTATTTAGACTTTAAATGAATGAGCTAATGAGAAACCATCATAAATGGATAGCTGTCTAGATTTTTGGTATGACCAGTATCATAACTTTATTCCATATACCCCAAGCATTCTATTTTCTTCTTAAGGTTTTTTCATTATTTTCTTACTTATAAGATATCTAATTTAAAGCCTTGCACATTAACCACGGGGCAAAGTTTTTGTCTGGTTTTTACCTTTTATTTTGAAATATTTATAATCATAAACTCACAGGAAGTTGGAAAAATAGTATAGAGTCTCATGTACCCTTCACCCAACTTTTCCCAATGATAACATCTTAAATTACTATAGTATAATACCTTTTTGCTTTGAGTACAAAACCATTGGCACATTACTGTTAATTAGACTACAAACCTTACTCAGTTTTCACCATTTTCTTAAACCTACAGTAATTTGTATATATGTACATGAAGTTCTATACAGTTTTATATGGGCAAAATTTTACTTGGCGTCTACTGATATTTGTATACACTATGGCTGAAGTGTTGACTTTCCCCTCATCCTATATATAGCTAGTTGTGATGCATCTCTGCCGTCACTGACAGACTTTTATACCATTAGAGATCAGTGGGTCTCAGCTGGGGCAGTTTTGCCCCCTAAGGGACATTTGGCAATGTCTGGAGACATTTTTGGTTGTCACAACTTTAGGGAGTAGGAGGTGCCCCTGACATTCAGTGGTTGGAGACTAGAGATGCTGCTAAACATCCCATAATGCACAGGACAGTTCCCCTCACCCCCTTCCCAATAACAAAGAGTGCTTCAGCTCAAAATATCAATAGTACTGAGGTTGAGAAACCCTGCTACAAAGGATGATAGCTTGCAGGAGGCAGGAGGTGGGCGCCTTGGAAATCTGTCCTGGTGATTTGATCTTACGCCTGTCCTCCCTCCCCCAGCCTTTTCATTTTTTTTCTAAAGAGAACTTTGTCTCCACTTCTAATGGCTTTCTCCCAACTTTTTATTACAGGTTTTCAAAAATACCTGACAACAAATCTGGAAATAAATTTCATAACTTTGTTGAAATGTTGAGAAAAGATGACTTCTGCATCCTAACCCTTGAATTACTCAAATCAGTGCCAGGTGGAGGACTCTCGTCACCTTCTCTCAGAACAAAATCAGTTCATTTTGTTGTCTTAGCTTGTATATTTTCTGTGACTTGAAATAAACTTTGAACATAATTTTAGTACACTGCAAATTGATATACATGACGTTTTTGCTTTAAAAAAGCTGAACACCAAGGGTGAAACCTTAGATGTGTTTTCTACCCTTACTGAAATATTATACTTTAAAGTTATATTGCCATAGCTCTGTTGTTACTTTAGGTTAACCATTTATCTTAATGATATTTGAGAATTTCTCAGAGGCAATGTTTTTCTGGAACTTAGTTTTTTAGTTTGCTTCCAGCAAGAATAATAAGGCTTTGAACTCTTAAAAAACTTTGTAGGACTTCTGAGTCTTCTGGGAGACAATAACATGCGCTTAGAGCTGTAAAATGGTCAGCATACCAACAAAGCAAAGAGCCTAGAACATCAATGTGTTTACTTTAGACAAATCCAAATATCAAAATACACTGTTTTGGTCAATAGCATGTCTGAACGTGCATAGTTCAGAGTTAAGACAAAGATTGTGTTAGTGCATGTCAACAACACAAGAGACTGTTGACATTTACTTGTCTGTTTTAAAACTTAACAGTGTAGGTAGTCAACTTTAAAAATGTAAAAAGCCACTAGTTTTTCACATGGTCAAGATAAAAACAACAAATAAAATGAACAAAATATGTTTCATCCTATCTTCCAGGAAATTCCCAACCTGCAGCCCTATCTTATAACCAAGTTTATTCTGGGAACTTAAAACATAGGAAACCCTAAAACTTTGACATTCTTCTGAGTTATTTTAAGAAGACCAAATGTAGAGCACAAGCAGTCAGACTGCCCATTAGGTCTGCTCCTGCCTGCTTCCCTGTGGATAGTTAGGGACATAATTAGTGCCATTAGCTCTAACCTATGGGTCTTCTGCCTAGAATTCTCTCTCTCGTGGCATTAAGGAGGAACATGGTTTCTCTCCGTCAGGCCAACCTCAAAAGATTAAGAGTTGCCTTAATAATTAGTAAAAGTTCTCCTGGAACTACTTTTGAGCCTATTTATATTCTCAGAATCCTACCCCCTGGGTTAGGATTATGGTCAGGTGAATTAAAAGCCTGACTATAGGCTTAGAGAATGTAATAGCATATTGCTTACATATCAAGCAAAAGAATGCAAAGATAGTCAAGTTTATGAGAGATTGAAACTGAGGGATTTTCTACTTTGATATATAACATATAACAAATATGTGCAGGATAAGGTATTTCATATTACTATACAATAAGAAAAATGCTCAAAACAGCTGAGGAGCTTTCTGGGTATCCTGCTTATCCCCAGTTCAACTTGGATGTTGATTATACATAATTTATTATTTTCATTACCTTTTCTGCCTACTTTTGTGAATATTTGGGCCTTGATGTGTTGATTTTGGCAGCGGTCATATCTAGAAGTATGTTTAGACATTGAGACCAAGAGTGACACCTTTCTCATTAGGAACTCATAGGCTTCAAGGAACAGTAAGATTGCAAATCAAGGTCATTGAAGATGAAGTTGTCATTGGGTCAGCAGTTGTCTAATAGGAAACATGTCTGTAAGGTTCCATTGTGCATTTTCCCAAAGCCTTATTAAACCTAAATTAGTAGCTGAAATCCAGGTGAACAAATAGGCAACAGCAGTGGTATCTCTCCATGAAAACACCCATCAGTATTTTTTTTTTTTTACTGGTGTAATAATTATCTACTTTCATGACCTACTGTTATTGTGCTCAGACTAGAGACTAAATCGATCTTACTAATCCTTCAAACCATAGAAATTCCTAAGTAATTAGAAACAACCATTTGTTCATTCCTGGTCACTTAATGGTAGAAAAATAGGTGCTATAATGCCAATTAATTAGAAACATTCCTATAAATCTGTAATGAGCTGAATTGTCTTGGCACAATGAAGTGTGAAGTTTTTCTCTTTTTTAAGAACCTGGGGCTTCTTTCCTCGTGATTCACTGTGACTATTAACATCCAAGAGTCCTTGTAGGCTAAGGTTGGATAAATAGGAAAAATAAAATAAAAGAGAAAGAGAAGGCATTTTGTTTATGTCATTAGGTGAATGCTTCCTTAGTGAATGGGTAGGTAGGAACCCAAAAAGTTATTAAAATTGAAAGTTATTTTTTAAAGTAGACATTAATAAACCCCCTTAATAAAAATGGTGATAATGAGCCCCCGCTGACTAAGTCATCTAAGATGGAGTTCAAGTTTTCACTTTTTTTTTTTTTTTTTTTTTGAGAAAGCATGATTTATTGAGGACAGGAAAGCTCCCACAGCAGGAGGGGACCTGAAGGGGTTGCCCCCAAGTTTTCACAATTTTAACAGAACAATACAAGATGACAATATAGCTGACTTGCGATTATACTACAATTTCAGTTACAATGAGCATACTTTCAAGATTTTTCTTCTCAAATGGAGAGTCCACAAGAAGTAACATAAGTCTCATTCATTAAGTAAAGAAAATCCTTCACTTTTTTGACAAGCAAAAATAAGTAAAAAATAAATTGCTGTTCACACTGGATAAAATCATATGTAAAGTAACAGTAAAAAATGTATATAGTCAATGTTATATGGGGATGGGGTTCTTGGTAATTTTATGTTCATTGTTTATTATTTATGTTTATTATGTTTTGTCATTAATTATTCAATAAATTTTTATTTAAAAAGTCACCCTACTCAGAAATCTTCTGTGAGGGTGGGAGGGGAGATTATGGACCAAAGTACAGGAGATGGTAGCACTTAGAATCAACAAAATCACCTGGGGTTTAATTGTGTAACCAAAGCTCTGCTCTCAAGCCTTGCTGCAGACATGGCTTTCCAGAAGGGTTTACAGTAATTTTCCCAAGAAAAGATTCATGCATTGGTTTTACAATTACTGTAGCTTCCCAAGTTCTTATGTTGGTAAAGCTCAAGTAATGAAATTGAATGCAATCAAAAGAATGCCAGGGAGTCAATGCTTGAGAGGCACATTATTATCCTAAAGTGACTGCCCAAATCTGACCAGACCAGTTAAGTTATTGTAGACACAAAGGAGAGACAAAACGCAGATGACTAAAACTCAGAAATTTTCTTTGTTGAAGTAGAACTGAACCTTCCTCGGATCCAGACTGGAGTATCGGTGACAACATTTACGTAGGCTCTTTGCCAAAGTCTGAGGGCCACATAAGAAAACCCCCACCACAGACCTGCAGGAATAGAATAGTAAGGGCTTGGATGCAGCAAAGGGTGCTGTTAGAATGGAGAAACTACCTCTACTAGGCCTCTACTGCTTCCAAGAACATTGAACAAAAATTGGTTGTTAATTCCCACATTCTTCATGGTAGCTTTTTTTTTACCTTTTTTTTTCACAAGCCCCAAATATGCTCTCAACCCTTCTCGCTCTCAGCGCTCAGCCTTACTTATTTTATTGAGAACACAAACATAAGTGGCTCACGCCTGTAGTCCCAGCACTCTGGGAGGCCAGGGCGAGAGGATTGCTTGAGCCCAGGAGTTCCAGACCAGCCTAGGCAACACAGCAAGACCTCATCTCTATAAAATGTAAAAAAAAAATTGCCAGGCTTGGTGGCATGGACCTGTAGTCCCAGCTACTTGGGAGGCTGAGGTCGAAGGATTGCCTGAGCCCAGGAGGTCAAGGCTGCAGTGAGCCATGATTGCCACTGCACTCTGGGCCTGGGACCCTGACAAAAAAAAAAAGGAGAAAGAGAAGTAGTACAGTGCAGTGGTTAAAGTGCCAGACTCTGGAGACTCTGGAGTCAGTCTGTCTGGTTTCAAATCTTAGCTTGGACATTTATCACATCTGTAGGACTTTAGGAAAATTTCTTAACCTCTCTGTGTTTAAGCTTTCCCATCTATAAAATGGGCATGAAAACAGTACCCACTAATAGAGTTGTTTTGAGAATTAAATGAGAATATGTAAAGCAATTAGAAAAATGCCTTGTACATGATAAGTCCATATGTATTAGCTGCCATGAAAGCCATCCACTGTGAGCTTATCCCCACCTCAAAATTGGTCATACTGAAGAGGTGGTGGTCTTTACTGCCAAGGCCAATCTTTCCAACTATGCTCTGGGTCTCACTTTCTCCTTCCTTTTTTCATACCTTCCTCACACCTCTATTTTTTAATCAACTATGGTATTATTCATACATCATTAAATTCACCCCTTTGAAGTGTACAATTAGTGCTTTATTGTATAAACACAAGATGTACAACCACCATCACTATCTAATTCCAAAACATTTTTATCATCTTAAAAAGAAACTCCATCACATTAGCAGTCACTCCTTATCTCCTCCCAACTAGCACCCTCAACCCAAGACAGTCACTAATCTACTTTTTGTCTCTGTAAATTTGCCTATTCTTCTACATTTCATATAAATGTAGTCATAAAGTATGTGGCCTCTTGTGTCTGGTTTCTTTCATTCAGCATAATATTTTCAAGGTTTGTCCACGTTGTGGCACACATCAGCACTTCATTCCTTTTTATAGATGAATAATATTCCCATATGTGGATATACCACACTTGCTTTATTCATTCTTCTAATGATGGATTCTTGGGTTGTTTTCACTTTTTAGCTATTATGAGTAATGCTGCTATGTAGATTCACGTACAAGTTTTTGTGTAAACATTTGTTGTCATTTCTCTTGGGTGTATACCAAGGAGTATAATTGCTAGGTCATATGGAAACTCTATGTTTAACATTTGGAAGAAGTGCCAGAGTTTTCCCCAAGTACTACATCATTTCACATTCCCACAAGCAATGTAGTAGGATTTCAACTTCTCTACTTCCTTGTCAACACTTATTATTGTCCATACATTATTATGACCATTTTAGTTCTCTCCCCTCTTTTGTATATTTATTTTATTCCTATTTACTGGCCCCTGTTATGTCTATAAATACTTAGTTCATCTTTAAGATAAATAACCGTTTCCTGATGCTGCCACACTTCTAACACTGTTGACCATGCTTCTCTAATATTTGCCCCCTTTGGCTTATGTGATACCACTTCTCTGCATACTCTCACTTCCCTGGTTTCTCTTTTTCCCTTTCCACACAACCTAGATTTTCTTTAATACTCTGTCCTTTGCTACTCTCTCTCTTTCCTGGCAATCTCATGCACTCTCACAACTTCAACTATGTTCAACTCAACTAAGTGATTTGCATTCTCTTTTGCTTATATGGGCTTTATGATTTACAGAGTATTTTTCATATATTGTCTTGCTTAGTTTTCACAATAACCCTGCAAGTGAGCAGAGCAGGCATTTATTAATATAACCTATGTTTTATAGATGAGGGATCTGAAGATCAGGGTTTTCTAGCTCAAGGTCTCAGAACTGGAAAGTATTAGAACCAGGATTAGGACCCAGGATTATGTGAATCCGAATCACTAAGTGTTCTGGCCACTGCTTTCAGGAAGCCTTTCCTGATCACCCCATGTGATCATAGACTTATTTTCTTGGGTGTCCATGCACCTGTTTCATGGTATGCATCAATCTGCTTTGAGGTGATTGTGTATACCTTTTATTCAAATGTGTGCTACTGCAGGGCAAGAACCATATCCGATTTCTCTTTCAACCTCCAAAGTTTCTAGAATAGTGCTTGTAAAAGGTAACCAACAATGTTTGTGGAGTTAAATTGATCTCCATCTACCAACTTGTTTAGGGAGTTTAACTACTATGATCAGCTTCATCTCCTTCCCATTGGAATGACTGGTTTCACAGCACCAGGTTTTCTTGTATGCTCTAGTAGCATGTCTCCAAAACCCTCCAGAAAGACTGAGCTCAAGTGATCAGTAAACTAGATAATATCCTCATTACTTTAAGTAGAGGTTATTGAACTCCCTTCCCCCAATGCATTTGAATTGCTCCAGTTCTCTAGTTTGTTTAGTAGCATAGATCAGAACTGAGTCTCCTTGCCTCAGTATTTGAATAGGGGCTTTGCTGGGCAGAAAGGTCATCTCATCAATTGCAAGATCATAACCCTTATTTTACTAAAAACCCAGATGAAATGTCCTCAGTTTTCAGCAAGAGTCTAAGAATGGTGCAGTTTCTGCCCCAGAGATCTTTTCCCAAGAGTGTTCAACATGCTGTAACACTCTTCCTAAATTCTAACTCTGCAAACTCAACTAACTAGAAGAGAATATACTTACTTGGGATGGGAGGTAGCTATTGTAGAAAATTCATTGTCCCACATTGGTCTCCCAAAGTAAGTTTTCTGTTTCAGGCCTGTCAGAATGTCAGTGGCTTTGTCAAAATTTAATGCTGCATGACCAACCTGGAGTCAGAAAATTAAAAGTTAGAAAAAGCAAGTCCTTGGCCAGGCTCGGTGGCTCAGCCTGTAATCCCACGCTTTGGGAGGCTGAGGTGAGTGGATTGCCTGAACCCGCAGGTTCGAGACCCGCCTGGGCAACTTGGCGAGACCTCATCTCTACAATAAATCAAAAAAATTAGCCGGGTGTGGTAGCGCGCACCTGTAGTTCCAGCTATTTGGAAAACTGAGGTGGAAGGATTCCCAGAGCCCAGCAAGTTGAGGCTGCAGTCCAGTCTGGGCAACAGAGTGAGACTCCAACTCAAAAAAAAAAGAAAAAAGAAAAAAAAAGCAAGTCCTCAAAGCTACTTCTTTCAGTCACTTTAAAAGTTGGGTGTGTGTGAGGATGAGAGCGAGTAGGAAATCATAAGAAATAATTATTTCTTATCAGCATGCACTATCCTTTGTCTGACAATCACCTTACATTTAACATGAGAATTAGTGTGTTGTTTGAACTCACAATGTTGTTGTCCCATCCAGTGAGGAAGAGGTGGTAGTTTAGAAAACCCACTTTGCCTAATTCCTCCATTTCCTGTTCCAGGGAAGTCAATAAATCATTGAACCAAGAGAAGGCACCTGTCTCCCTGCAGATCCAGTAGAAATAGATCTGAAATCAGCAAGAGAGAAGATAGCCTAATTAAGTGCCCTTTATAATGTACACTGTAGTAATACAAATATATACAGATGGTCCCTGACTTAAAATGGTTTGACTTATGTTTTATTGACTTTATAATGGTACAAAAGCCATACACATTCGGTGAAAATTGTACTTCAAGTATCCATACAGCTATTCTGTTTTTTCTCTTTCAGCACAGTATTTAATAAATTACATGAGATATTCAATACTTTGTTATAAAATAGGCTTTGTGTTAGATAATTTTATCCAACTATAGGCTAATTAAGTATTCTGCATATGTTTAAGGTAGGCTAGGCTAAGATATGGTGCTCAGTAGGTTAGGCATATTAAATGCATTTTTGACTTACAATATTTTCAACTTGATGGGTTTATTGTGATGTAACTCCATCATAAGTCGAGGAGCAAAGAGACACACAAAGAGAGAGAGAGAGAGAGAGAGAGAGAGCACACGTACACACACACACACACACACACACACACACAAGTCAACAGTGACTTGGCAAATCACCTTTGCAGAGCAGCAGACCTTAGACAGCATGAATGTTCAGAGGTCTGACAATTTCTTTTATGTAAAGAGCATTCCAAGATTATCTTTGAGTCAGGGTGATTTTAAACTCCAAATGGAAAAGAAGGCCCTGTTTTTATGGTGAATCCGTAGAAGTTGATGCCCTGGCAAAGATAAGTGATCATTCATTCTCATAACTTCAGGGAAAGGTTACTCTCTTGTCAATTGTAAAGAAAGAATTTAGCCCACTAAGGCACTAGACCTGTCGGGCCCAGGCCAGATGAAACATGGTATACAGGAGTGTACCTTTTGTGTTTTGAGGTTCTGGTCTGCACGCTGGAATTTGTACCAAATGGATTTCAAGATGGAAGCAAAGGGGGTGACCCCAATTCCTGCTCCAACCAGCACAGCCACTTCATACTGAAAAACATCCTCACTGACTGTGCCAAAGGGACCATCCACCTCAATCCTGGCAGAAGACAAAAGACAACGGGCCAGTGAAGTCTCATCTCCACCCCAACCTCAAACATCCTCCCAGAAATATAGCTGCTCCCACAGTTGACTTCTGCCTCTTTATTTTAATCCTATTCTATTATACCAGACTTAAGGTTCAGTGAGGAATTGCGTTCTCTTTTCTGCCAGTCTGCATCCTGGTCTGAGTCTCTGTGGATCTCAAGGGCCTACCTGGGAATTGGTGAAGACTGTTGTTCAAAAGCTTTTATGAGATTTTCTGTCCAGTCCCCTGCTGCTCGGATATGAATAGAGAAGAAATCTTCCTCTGGAGCAGAGGTCAAAGTAAAGGGATGCCACTCCAGGAGAGAGATCAAGGGGCAATTCACAAAGATATATTGTCCCACTTCCATGCTGAAGCCGCGCTTGTTCATCTGCAATTCCAAAACTTTGGATGGGTGCATGACCACCTGTGAATGAAGCACGTAGACCAAAGGAAGCAAACTTAAATGGCTACAGGGGTAGGCAGATAAAGTAGAAGAGTGAAGTTGGAGGGATTGGTGATGGCACAAATCCTTTCTAAAGGGGGCAGCAGCTACTTAGTTCCAGACAATGGTTGCAATATGGAATGATGACTCAGTGTTATTAGGTTTCCTGATTCTTCATGAGAAGCAAGAAATGTCTTTTTTTTTTTTAATGTGCAAGCCTCCATTCAGATTTTTAAGTGTTGGCACCAATTCAACTTTTTAAACATTGTGTGGGCCAAACAAAATATATCCATTGACTAGATTTGGCCTAGGTCACTTGTTTGCATTCTCTGACATAGACCTATCCTGATGATTTCTGCCAAACTTCTCTTTCCCAGTTCTGTCCAGCACTGGAGGAACTGAGGTATGCTGTCCCCAAGTCCTTTTTTATTCTCTTCAGGGTAACAAAACGGCAATTTAGTTCTATAATCAGGTAGAAGAGAACTCTTATCACAGCAAAAGGAAAGTGCATATTCTTTACCTTGGTAATCACAATCTTCTGCTGGGAACGATAAAACCGGAGGATCCTTTCAAAGATATAAAGAATGACTGGTGCAAGGATCCATTTCCAAGACTGCACAGAGACAGAGTAGAGAGTGAGGCTGCACATTAATCTCTTGTTTGGGACTTATTTGTGCTACAGTTCCTTCCTCAATTCAATTAATATTTACTGAGTTCTCTGACGTATATCTTTTTTTTTTTTGAGTTGGAGTCTCACTCTGTCCCCCAGACTAGAGTGCAGTGGCACGATCATGGCGCACCACAGCCTCCAACTCCTGGGCTCAGGCGATCCTTCTGCCTCCTAAGTAGCTGGGACTACAGGTGCATGTCACCATGCCTGGGTAATTTTTCTTTTACATTTTTTGTAGAGACAAGATCTTATCTCCAACTCCTGGGTTAAAGCAACTCCCCCGCCTCAGCCTCTGAAAGTGCTGAGATTACAGGCATGAGCCACATCACCCGGCCTTGATGTATATCATTTTTAAGCCACTAATTTCACCAAATCATGAAGATAGAAATCGAAAGGAATAAACTACAATGGTTTTGTTTCTAATTTGTTACTCATAAAACAGATCATTTCCTGAAAATTTACAAGTCTGAAGCAAAAGAAAAGCACAGAAGTAGAATACATGGTAAATATTCTTAAATTGTATATAAAATTTAATTTTAAGCATCTAAGACTATCTTCCAGGACCATTTGTCCAATCTGAAAAACCAACAGAGAAGGTGAAATAGAAGCAGATGATTAAATTAAAACAAACACAAAAAAGGGAAAATACATGGCTATTGGTAATAACAACTATATATAAAACCTGGTACTTGTCCATCACCTCTTTTCTCAAGTGCTCAAAGCATTTAACATAATACTATAATTTTTACCCATCTACTTTTTTTTAAAGCAGCTTTTCTATCTCTGAGATCTTCTCAAGGTAGCAGGTTGCTTCTATATGCACAGGAGCTACTAAAAATGTACTTCCTGGCAATACTAAATCGTGTCCTTTCTTGCACAATTGCTCAAGTATGATACATTGGAACTGTGTGGAATGAGGTTTCTAATTTGCCTGTTGCAAGCAAATAACTTCCTTGGGTATCTCTGGGAAAGGAAAGGGCAGAGATGGGGCAAGTGAAACTGAGAGTGTGCATTATACAATTTGATGCTATGTCTTATTTGGAAAAAATCCCCAGCTGAATTTGAAATACACACAAAAAAATATTTCAGAAATGAGTAGTAACAGTGTAGAAAAAATACTGGCCTCAGAAGTAATCAGAGTAATAAATATTAAAACAAGACAGCATTTTAGTCTCAGATTTTATATTTTAAAGTAATAATGCCCAGCATTAACTGAGATTAAGGGAAATGGGCATCTTCACATGTGCAGCTGGTAAAAAATGCAAATTGGCAATATCTTCCCAGAGAGCAATTTGGAAGTACATCTCAACAGCCTCAAAAGCATTTCTTCTTTTTGATCCTGGAACTTCACTTCTAGGAAATGGAGATAAAGAAATGATTAAGAGCCAGGGTGGTGGCTCATGCCTGTAATCCCAGCACTTTGTGAGGCCAAGGTGAAAGGACAAGTTGAGACTAGGAGTTCAAGATCAGCCTGGGCAACATAGTGGGACCCCATGTCTACAAAAAATTTTAAAAATTAACAGGGCATGGTAGACTGTGCCTAAATATTTTTTTCTGTATTTTCCAAACATTCTAAAATAAACATCTATTATTTTTCTAATTTTTAAATGGGGGGAAAAGTGAAGAGAGTATTTTTTAAATGGTTATGGAAGAAACAAAGCAGTACATTCAGGTGGCAAAATGGTGTTCTCTCCCTTAGGGTATGATGCGACCAATCAAGGTAACTCCTGAGTTTTAAGGAAAGCAAATAGGCCAAATATAACTTATTTCAGGTAATAGATGGGAAAAAGATAGACGCTGATGTGGAAGGTAAGACAGGGTATTAACTGTCTTAGCTAGTAAGTTTCGCTAATAAGCTCTCTGTCTTTGAGGCCCTCTTGTCTGCTAGTCAGATAATACAGAAGGTCCCTGGTTATAATCTTACGATTTCCTCTGGCTTTAGAAATGAAATGTGCTATTAACATATGTTCTTTCAAAATTACTTTTAAAATAGGTAATACATGTACATGGCACAAAATCCAAAAGTACAAAAGGATATGCAGTAAAAAGTCAATGTCCCTTCCATTCTTGTCCTCCAGCTCCCTAGAGGCAATCGATATTATCATCTTTTGAATTCTTCTGGAGAACATGAATTTAAGTGCTCTTTTTAATGCAAATGACAGCAAGACTATACATACTACCATGCCTTTTACATGTGACATCTTAGAGACTGGTCCCTATAAGTGCCTACAGAGCTGCCTCCTTCTTCTTACTGGCTGCAGAGTATTCTACTGTAGAAAAGTTCTACAATTTAACTATTAATTTAGTTTAATTTAGTTCCCTATTGATGAACACTTGTTTCCAGCCTTTTGTTCTATCAAGCAATGCCACAACGAATAACCTAATACATGTAATTTAACATATATACAAGCATATTTGTGGAATAAACTTCTGGAAGTAGAATTTTAAAATTTGACGGATACTGCCAAATCCCCCTTTACAAGCAGTTGTATAGGTTTGCTTTCTCACCAACAAAGCATAAGAGTGTTTCCCCATACTCTTGCCAACACTCTACATTAACATTTTTTTTTTGTATCCTTATACATTTAAGGGGTATGAGTGCAATTTTGTTATATGGATATATTGCTTAGTGGTGAAGGCCATCATCCAAATAGTGTATCCATCACCTGAATAGTGTACTTTGTACCCACTGAAGAATCTTTGCTAATCTGTTAACAGATTCTTGTAGTTTTTTCATTTACTTTTTTTCATTATAAATAACATTATCATCTTATATTAAATACTAAGATATATCTTCATTCCTGCAATCATTCTGTTCATATCTTCTACATCTCTTTTTATTAGGAATTATTTATATTAGGAAATTAGTCTATGGCCTGTGAGTTGTAAATACATTTCCTGGCAGAGCATAGTGGCTCATGCCTATAATCCCAGTACTTTGGGAGGCTGAGGCAAGAGGATAGCTTGAGGCCAAGAGTTCGAGACTAGCCTGGGTAACATAGCGAGACCCCCATCTCTACAAAAAAATTAGTAAATTAACCTGGATGTGCATACCTGTAGTGCATACCTGTAGTCCCAACTACTCAGGAGGCTGAGGTGGGAGGATCTCTTGAGCCCAGGAGTTCGAGGCTGCAGTGAGCTATGATCATGCCACTGCATTCCAGCCTGAGCAAGAGAGTGAGACCCTGTCTCTAGAAAAACAAAAACAAAAAACTTTTCCTACTTTGTCATTCATCTTTATTTATGATGGATTTTATTTTATTTTATTTGGCCAGACAAAAGTAGTATGTTTTCTTTTTTGACTTCAAGGTTGTTTATCTTATTTAGAAACATCTTCCTCCATCCAGCATTAGAAAAAAAATTCCCCTGTGGTTTTAGGGTGCTTTTTAATTTTTTTAACATTTACATTCTTGCTCCATACATCCTTGACCCATATTTTCAGAGCAAGGTATGAAATGAAGATACAGCTTTTTGTCCCCAGATGACTATATTATTGTCCTAAAAAATATTAATCTATCCTTTTCCTATTGAATTAAAATGTCAACCTTGTTTTATTATTGTTATTTTTTTTAGTAGGAGTCTCACTCTGTTGCCCAGTCTGAAGTGCAGTGGCACGCTCAGGCAATCCTTCTACCACAGTCTTCCAAGTAGCTGAAACTATAGGCATGCCCCACCACATCCAGCTAATTTTTTCAATTTATTGTAGAGATGAGGTCTCACCAAGTTACCCAGGCTGGTCTCAAACTCCTGGGTTCAGGCAATCATCTTTCCTCCACCTCCCAAAGTTCTGGGATCACAGGCATCAGTCACTGCGCCTGGCCAAAATGCCAACTTTAGATGACATTTTGTGTTAAATATTCTTCCCTTTCCAGATGAGAACTAAGCTATTGCTCTTAACCCTGCATCTGATTTTAAAAACTTAATAATTCTCAGAGCACTTGGAAGCACCACAAGTCAATCTTTCCTTTCCATTTAGTCCTCAATATAACCTGAGCAAGCAAAGGTAAGCCATAATATCCTAAATAATAATTCTAGATCACACCTTGAGTTCCCTAGAATCCAGTTTTATAATCATACACTACCTAACAAAAATTTCCAAGCATGTTGTTATAAGACAAAAGGAAGCCCACTTCAAGAATGTTTCATTTCCCCTCCCCCCAAATTGGACTGAGATTTCACAGTTGAACTTTGGGACAGTACAGTAGTCAAGAATACAATCCTTGGAATCCAAAAGACCTGGGCTTGAATTCAAGCCCCACTACTTATTTACCATGAGAGTGTGACAGTGTACTTAATCTCTTGGAGTTCCAGTCTTTTTGTCTCAAGTGGTGACAGAAGAAGTATCTATCTCACAAACTACTGCTATATATAAATGAGATAATTCATATTACATTGCAAGGCTGGTACATGATAACCACAACTAATAATGTGGGCTATCATTGTCACCTTTGCAGTGGGTCTCACAACATGCAACAATCATTAGTTCTTCCTCTTCAAGATCACCTGCTAATTGCTTGTTGTCAGTGATATTGGAAGTTCCTTGAAGGTATGAATCCTGTGGATATCTTTCATGGTAGTAGTCCCCAACCTTTGACATCAGGGACCCATTTCATGGAAGACAATTTTTACATGGTGGGGGAGATCATCAGACATTAGATTCCCATAAGGAGTGGCTCAACCTAGATCCCTCACAGGTGTGGTTCATAATAGGGTTCACATTCCTATGAGACTCTAATGCTGCCACTGATCTGACAGAAAGCCTGCTGCTCACCTCCTGCTGTGTAACCCATTTTCTAAAAGGCCACTGACTGGTACCGGTCTGCAGCCTGGGGGTTGGGGACCCCTACTTCATGGGACCCAGAACAAGGCTGAGCTAATAATAATAGTAATATTAATAATAATGCCAGTAACAGTTCCTAACAACAGTCTGTCCTTGTCCATAGGGTTCTTACCTCTGGGGAGTGCCCTGCAAACTGGGGGCGTTTGCAGTGGGAGTCACCAACATCCCACTTTTCAAAGGACTCCGCACACTTGTGAGGATGACTCTCATCCATGCTCTCCTCTGTTTGACCCCGGACAATTCCACTAAAACAGACAAAGAAGGACAGATTGGGGCAAAGAATTATGCAAGGTCAGGGGCTGGGTCATGAGAATGAGGGTTTGAAGACCTTACCCAATGCCATGAATCACTAAGCCGAGGATATAGAAGATAAAAAAGTGGTGAGTATACCAGAAGACCTCAAAATAACTCCTCCGGATAAACTCAGTAGCTGAAGTTACCATGAGAATCAAGGCTATTGTCATGATTACTCCAGTGAGACCAGCAATGCTGGTGAATGTCACATACTCCACTGTCTGTGAAAGGAGAAAATATCAGACTGACTCAATGTCCACCAAGAATACCATGCCCTTCCTGCACATGATCAGATCTCAGATGCTTTGCTATTGAGTCAACTCACCATGTTTGGGGACTGGATGGGATTTAGCCAAGACCCCTCCTCTTTCTCATGATGAGATAGACTGGAGAGAATGAAAGCAAGGGATTCATCTGTGGCCTGTCGACTTCTGCTGTAGCGGTCAAAGTTAAATAGGTGTGCAATGATGTGAATAGCTAAATGAAAAGATGGAAAGAAATGTAAGAGGCTTCACAGGAACATTATGGCAGGCGTGCTCCACAGACTAGGAGAATCCTGCATGTTAGTGCCTAGCAGAATGCTGAGTCCACAGGAAGTATCCAGTAAATCCTTGATTGCAGAGAGATCCAAGATCTTTTTTATACTTACTCTGTTCCCAAAGGAATAGAATGTAAGCTCCATGAAAATGGGCCTAGAACAGTTCCTGACAAATAATGCCAGGGACTCAATAAGTATTTTTTGAATGAGCATATGCATGCATGGATGAAACCGGACTCTGGTTGCCCTGAAGTCTGCAGTTTCATGGTTTGTTTGAGTTACCTGTGTGTAGGCAGATCATATATGCCACCAGCTTGTGGAAAGTGAGGTTGTGATCCAATTGCTTTCTCAGTGTGCGGCTGCAAAACTACAAATGGAAAGTGGTCATGGTCAGGTGTCCCCAGCCAGCTTCATGAAACTCACTAACCCATAACCAACATGTCTTACAGCATGCCAACGTCCACCCACCCTTATACAACCCCCAGCTCCCAAAAGGAGACATCTGGCTTCCATTCCTAGGAGCTTCGTGTTGGGCTGTCCTACTGAGGAACCCAGGGTCTCTTTCTTGAATATAAAAGTTGACTTTAGAGTGGTGGCAACTCACTGAGCAGGTGCCCCTCAAGAAAGACAGCAGGTTACGACACACGGGAAGCAGGATCAGCATGCTGTTAAAATTCAAGCAGAGAGCAGAGGCTCGGGCCCAGGCCAACGCTGACTAGAGCAGAGGAGAAAAGAGACCATCAACTGCTTTGTTTCACCATCCAGCTGGTGAGCACTGACCCAATCCACTTGTCTGAGACCTGAAAATGGACAAGGATACAGTTTCCTTCCTTCTCTCTCAGTAGTCAGACTCTATTTTCAAAAGACAGAAACTGTCCTGAATTTAACATTGAATTGAGAAATTCCCAAGACAGTGGTTTAGAAATGTTTGACTATACCTTTATTAATATGAAAGATAACAGGATTTAAAGTTGGCAAGTGCATTCTATGGATATATTTTGTTTAATAACATTAATTATGATTTTATTATTTGTCATTTATAAACCCGTCTTGAGGATCATATATACTTTCATTTGCATTTTAAACAAAGCTCATACTTAGAGATATAATTACAGATAACTATTTTATAATTTTCTGTATTTTTTTTTTTTGAGTCAGGGTCTCACTCTGTTGCCCAGGCTGGAGTGCAGTGATTATCACAGCTCACCACAGCTTCGACCTCCTGGGCTCAAGCAATCCTCCCACGTTAGCCTCCCAAGTAGCTGGGACTACAAGCATGCACCACTACACCTGGCTAATTTTTTTTTATAGGGACAGGTCTCCTTATGTTGCCTAGGCTGGTCTCGAACTCCTGGACTCAAGCGATCCTCCTGCCTCAGCTTCCCAAAGTGCTTGGATTATAGCCATGAGCCACCACACTGGCCTTCTGTATTTTCTGATATTGCAGTTTATACATGTAATAGTTGGATAATAAAAACAATTAAAAATTTTAACCACTTATATTTAAGATGTTTCTAAAATTGAATAAAGCTTAGACAAGACTAGCAAACCCCTTAGAGTAAAAATTTTAAACTTAGGTAGAGATTTGAGAAGGGAGAACTTCTGAGAGCAGAATTTCAAGTTGATTTCTTTGGGTGGCCAGGCAGCATAAATCAAGAACAACCTAATCCAGCAGTAGAAGCTGCTAGAAAATGAAACAAGGAGTCAGTGCTTCAAAGAAGTGTTTAGCCTAGAAACAAGCCTAACTAGGTATAGACTAGACAGAATATGCTCAAGTCCGTGGTAGCTAAGTCTGACTTCCCTCCTCAGTTCTGGACCACTAGTCTCTGAGTCTACTTCATGAACTTGGGACTGCAGGTGTTGGAGTGTGACACTGTTGTAGTAGTAGGGAAAGTGGTGGCGGCAGCCAGGCAATTTTTGTGGTACTTCAGATGACTGACCAGCTTTACGTGTACGCCTGTCAAAGACTTGCTGAAAGGAAGAATATGGGTTAGGGTTAACAATTTTTAGCCTTTTTATAATAATCTTTAAGGCACATAAAATATTTTCCTTACAACCTAACCCCAAGACAATGTGACATCAGCTTAATAAGCCAGGTCAAGCTTTGTGTAGTGTCCATAATGGCTTACGATGTCAGGCAAAGTGGTGAACAAGAACCACCCTACTGTTTTCTGCTTCTGGCTCTTCCACATGACCTGTGTTTTCTTCCTTCGACTGTTTTTGGTACTGACAGCCAGTGTCATTTCTGAGTAAATTTCCTTTGCTTGTCTCAGAGAGTCTGCATTTCCACACTGGTTTCCACCACTTGCTTATTTGAGTCACAAAGTTTTCTTAAAGCTAAAATTGGCAAGTGAACTGAAAATAAAGGACTATAATTTCACAGCTCCATATTCTGTGGCAGCTATCTGTATGGGATGAATTCTTTTTCAAGAATATCTTTTTTCCCCATTGCAGCACATTGAAATATGCCAATGTATGTTATTTTCTCTATATCAACACTCACTGATGTTATAATTGAACTGCTGCTGTCACTAATGCCTCATTGACTATGCATTTAGACTTCTTCCTCTGCTACTTATTTGCTCTGCTTCATAGTGAATCAAATTGCTCTCTGTATTTTCCCAAAGTGAGTATGAATTTAAGAAACATCCTGTGGAATGATTAAATGAATTATGGCACATAAATGCAATGGGCTGTTATTTTCTTAAAGGGCTGAAAGCTGTATGCAGTGGTAGTGGTGATAAATGTTTTAACAACCAGTTTTTTGGGGGAGGGGGGATTCCTGATTTCCAACCTTTGCCAATTTTGATGATGTAAATACTTCTGCCATGGCAGATTTCAAGACACCAACTTGATGTCATTGAACACCACTGAATGCAGAGTCAGGAAGAGATGGCTGTTGTAAGCTGGTATGAGTTGGTTTCAGCATACCACTGCTTGTTACTCACATGAAAAGATATCTGAAACACATCAAGTATAAAAAGCAATTTTCAGTCAATATCTACACTGTGATTCCTTTTCTGGTCAAAACAAAAACCTACATGTCCTATTATGTGTTCATCAGAACTCATAGAACTATATATCAGAAAGAACAAATTTTACTATATGAAAATTGAAAGTGAATAAACATAGTACCTACTTCAAAAACAAAATATATGCTGTGAGCATATGTCAGTGTGTCTCTCTATATGCACACCAAACTATTAGTAGTGGTTATCTCTGTGGAGCAAGATGGGAGTGGAATTTTCACACTTTACTTATGCACTTCTATATGGTTTGATTTCATTGAAAGAAGCATTACCAATAATTAATTTTTTAATTTTCACTTATTTATTTATTTTTGAGTCGGGGTCTCACTCTGTTGCCCACACTGGAGTGCAATGGCACAATCATGACTCACCACAGCCTCGACCTCCTGGGCTCAGGCAATCCTTCCACCTCAGCCTCCCAAGTGGCTGGGACTATAGGCATACACCACTATACCTGGCTAATTTTTTTTGTAGGGACACATCTCATTATGTTGCCTAGGCTAGTCTCGAACTCCTGGACTCAAGCAATCCTCCTGCCTCGGCCTCCCAGAGTGTTCGGATTACAGGCGTGAGCCACGATGGCCAGCCGATAATTAATTTTTAAAAATAGGATTTTAAGACATGAAATGTTCACAGGACATCAGCATGATTTATTTTTCTGCTGTTGACTTTTTAGTCATGTAGTAACCAAACTCTTAATAACTAATCACACTTATTGCATCATTCTCTTAATAAAAAGCTATTTTTAAAACAAATGAACACTTCCTTTGGAGTTATAGTTTCTAAAAAAGGATCAAGGATGAACACTAAAAATGGAAAACAGCAGGGTGATACAAGCCATGAACAGAACATTCAAATGAGTTGTGATCTCAGCAAGGGTCCTTTGGTTATAGAGAGACAAAAAGAGTTTTTTTTTTTTTAAAGGACGAGCTATCTTTAAATATGTACATTGGGTGGGTCTTTGTGGAAAGCTACTGAAAAAAGCACCATCTAGATGAAAGTGATTTAAACAAATCCCCTACCTGTGACTGCATAATACAGGAAGTTCCCAACATATGAATGAGTTTGGTTCCAAGAGTGCATTCATAAATCCGTTTGTTTTAAGTCCAACAAAGTTAATCTAGGTACTCAATTAACACAATTGGCGATATAGTACTATATGTATTTAACAGGCTATACTGACATCTGGTGAGAGAAATAACACATAAAAAATGCAGGTGTGTATGCTAAAGTTTGTAACTTTGAAGGTTTGTATGTAGGTGACTTACTGTAGACTAGAGATAGCAGTTAAATTTGCTTATCTAACCAGGTGATGCCCAGGTTTCATCAGCCTATGGGAGAACCATCCTTACCTCCATGCTTCCTCCTGGTCACCTCCACTCTCATATGCTCCACCCCCCCTTCTGTTTTTGATCCACCACTTCCCCAGTCATCTCCCTTCTGTTACCCTGACCTGGCCCCACCTGTCTACAGCTCTTGAATTTTTCAGCACCCTCAGCCCCTAGACCCCTTAGTATCCCTTTTGTTTGATAGATATGTTTCTGTGATATTAGTCCACAGCAGTGGTTTTTGAATTGTTTTCTATTTTCTTGTTTTTAACCAAATTCGCTCTTTAAATTGTAAGCAGGAGTCAGTAAGACAGATACAGGCTGCTCTGGTTGAAATAGGGGCAGGGGCAGGAGCACTGCCCAGTTAGCCTTCCCCTACACCCTCACACCTAAGTTTCTGGAAACCAGTTTGAAAACCACTGCCTAATAGCTTTCTTTTTTTTCTTCTCAACCTCTCTCTCTCTCTCTCTTTCTCTCTCTCTCTCTCATTTGTTAAATAAGTATATCACATCATGGGATTTTCTTTACTGCATGTTTTCTTTATTGGGTGTAGGGAGTGTGCCCTAGATTGAGCTATTGCAGCCATAAAGAAGAACAGCATCATGGCCTTCGCAGCAACATGGATGCAGCTGGAGACCATCATACTAAGTGAACTATCACAGAAACAGAGAACTGAATATCCCATGTTCTCACTCATAAGTAGGCCCTGATCACTGGTCACATTAGCACAAGGGTAGGAACAACAGACGCTGGACACTACTAGGGAAAGGAGGGAGGGAGGAGGGAGGAGGGAGGAGGGCACGTGGCAACACACTGGGTACCTGGTCCACTATCGGGGGAGAGAGGGCCAACTAGAAGCCCAAACTTCACCTGCATGCAACTTTCTTATGTATTAAATTCTCACTTGTTCCCTAAAACTCTAAAGTAAAAAAATAAAACTAGGGCCGGGCTCGGTGGCTCAGCCTGTAATCCCACACTTTGGGAGGCCGAGGTGAGTGGATTGCCTGAGCCTGTGGGTTCGAGATCTACCTGGGCAACTTGGCGAGACCTCATCTCTACAGTAAATTTAAAAAATCAGCCAGGCGTGATAGCGCACGCCTGTAATTCCAGCTACTCGGAAGGCTGAGGCGGAAGGATCGCCGGAGCCCAGCAGGTCGAAGCTGCGGGTGGCCGGGAGCGGCCACTGCACTCCAGTTTGGGCGACAGAGTGAGACTCCAACTCAAAAAAATAAAAATAAAAATAGAAATACAGGATGCCAAGATAGATTTGAATTTCAGATTTAAAAGATGAATATTTTAGTATATCTATGTTCCATGTAATATTTGCAGCATACATATACAAGAGTGATTTTATCTGACACTCAAATTTAACTTGGCATCTTGTACTTTTTCTGGCAACCCTAGCCCTAGAGGAAAACAAGGCATTTGGTCACAAAGAAGCCGGAATCAAAGATAAGAAAAAATAGAGATTCTCCACATCACAACTGTGATACTCACCCCAAGAATTGCTCTTGTGTAGTAGTACTTGTCAGCCTTCTCATACTTCAGGAAGGCATCCACAAACAGGAAAACATTCAACCCCAACCAAACAGCCTAGAGGAAGAAAAAAAAACCAGCAAGGAATGAAGCGGAATTTGAGTATAGGAAGTAGAGGAAAGATAGAAAATAGTGTCATCATTTTGACTATTTTATGTTTGTCTATTTTCATTTTAAATCAGTACAATCTTGCCAGTATCTAACTTTATCAGAGTGAATTAGCACTTTGAGACATGTACTAGATGCTAATGAGCAGGGTCAGCAAACTAAGGCCCAATGACCAAATCTGACACTTCACACGTTTTGCACAGCTTGCAAGCTAAGAATTATTATTATTATTTTTAACTTTCAATTTTTTATTTTAAAGACATGGGGTACAATTCAGGGTTAGGTATACAAATTATGCAGGTACCCTTGTTGATGAGATGTGCCTCTCCTTCCCCAGGCAGATTGCTACTACTGTCAATCCTGCCTCTCCACCTCCCCCCACCGCTACTGCCAATAAGAATTATTTTTGCATTTTTTGTTTTCACATTTTAAAATGATTGAGAAAATCAAAAGAAGAAGAATATTTACAGACACGTGGAAATTATATGAAATTCAAATTTCAGTGACCATAAATAAAGTGGTATTAGAACTTAGCCATGTCTACTCATTTTGAAATGGCTGTTAGTGACCTAACCAAGGTAACTCCATTTTGTAGTAGTTCTTCCATTTTGTCTTCCAGTTCCCCCTCTCACCCCTCCTCCGTATGACCACCCTAACCTTTCCAGTAGGCCATAAATCATGTCCCACGATTTATGGCTTTTCCGTTCCCTCCCCTGGAGGGCTATAACATTCCTGAAACAGTTCTGTCACACTATGTAATTTACACTTCCCCCCCATGGTTAACAACCTGTACTTTGAAAAATCTCCTTTGTTCCCTACCCAGAACTGAAACTCTGTCACCTTATGGTTTTTTGCTACATAAACCCCTTGCTTGCTTCATTTGGTGTTGAGAATCTCTTTCTGGCGTGAATCTGTTCTCAACTGCAAGCATTAAAGGACTCAATATTTGACTCTCAGTGTGTTGGTGACTCCTTATTCACGGTGTGGCTATAACATTTGGAGGCCCCAGTGAGATCACCAAGCCCAGGAAGCAGCCTCACTCTGGCTCTCCCTGGCTTGGTGGAGAAGTTATAGGGGAGGCGCCCCCTGAGATGATCCAGGACCCCATAACCTCTCATCTGGCCTGGAGAGAGTTGGAACAACCACTGGCTTCCCATCACCTCAAAAATACCTTAGTCTGTCTGCATTCTCCTAGGAGGTAAGAATCTGTTCTGTTTGTGGCCATTCTGTTAAAGGGAGTCATGGCCTGATGAGGCTGTCCCTTGGACACTATTCATTAGGCCAAGACGTTGGCTGAATACAGTCTCGGTTCAGTTTCTGACTTCAGTTTTGATTTTTTCACTGGTCTGACAATATGGGGTCATGGGCTTCTTGACCCTCCAGCCCAGAATTTTTCTGTTGGATTTACTGAGGACTACAGTGTCCACCTCTTAAAAGGCAGGCTCTGGACCCTCTGTGAAACTGACTGGCCTTCGTTTAATGTTGGATGGCCCTCCACTGGGTCTCTGGATGTTCGCATCACTCAGTCTGTCTGGAAGGTCATCACAGGGACTCCTGGTCACCCTAATTCCCTTATATCCACCAATGGTTAAATTTAGTCCAAAAGCCCCTTCTGTGGTTGAAGGTATGTTCTCTTAAAACTCAGGATCCTTCCCGTATACTTGTCTCCAAGTCTCTTTGTCCTCTCCCATCATGTTCATCTGCCCCACTGTCTTCCCCTGGTTTGGCCCCTTCTAAGCCTACCCCTAAACTCTATCCTGTCTTGCCTCCCCCTACTGAGGACCCTCTGGAAGACCTGGTCATCTCTCATTCTCATTCTGACTCAGGCCCTCACCTTCCTCCTCCCTACAATTCAACTTCCTCACCCACTGTCACTTCTTCCACCTCTCCCCTACCCTCCCCATCTCTTGCCTCTCACTTCTGATACCAAAGGGATCTGGCCCCACTCTTTCCCCTCCAGGAAGTTCCCTCTCCATGGGGGGCAGATCAGACTGAGTGACCCTTTTTGGTGTATGCTCCTTTTTCTACCTCTGATTTGTACAATTGGAAAACTCAAAATCTGCTATTTTCAGAGAAACCTCGGGTTTTAACCTCCCTTGTAGAATCAATCATGTGCACTCATCTTCCCACCTGG
>CAUYQG010180238.1:0-11645 GCA_963574415.1 Tarsius wallacei | reverse complement strand
TTTTTTTGAGTTGGAGTCTCACTCTGTCGCCCAGACTGGTGAGTGCAGTGGCCGCTCCCGGCCACCACAGCCTCAACCTGCTGGGCTCCGGCGATCCTTCCACCTCAGCCTTCCAAGTAGCTGGAACTACAGGCGCGCGCTGCCTCCCCCGGCTAATTTTTTGATTTATTGTAGAGATGAGGTCTCGCTTGCCCAGGCGGGTCTCGAGCCCGCGGGCTCAGGCAATCCACTCAATTCAGCCTCCCAAAGGCGCGGGATTACAGGCTGAGCCACCGAGCCCGGCTTGATTTTTCTTTTACATTTGCTTTTGTGATTGTACTTTTATTGTTATGGGCTGCATTATACCTTCCCATTCCTCAAATTTGTTTTTATAACATCCTAACTTCCAATACCTCAGAATGTGATTTGGTTTGGAGACAGCATCTTTAAAAGGCAACTAAGATAAAATTAGGTCTTTAGGGCAAGCCCTAATCTAATAAGGCTAGTGCCTTTGTAAAAAGAAGAAATTTGGTTATGGGTATACACAGGGAAGACCATATGAAGACACAGGAAAAAGACAGCCATCTACAAGTCATGGAGAAAGACTTCCGAAGAAACCACTGCTGCAACAATCTTGATCTCAGACTTCTAGCCTCCAGAGCTATAAGAAAATAAATTTCCATTGTTTAAGCCACCCAGCCTGCAATATCTCTTTTTACGACAGTCCTAGGAAACTAATACAGCTGTGAACTACGTAGGCTTAATTTTCAGTCTGGTAGAAAAAGGAATATATTTTTAGACTTATATCCACATAAGACAATACTGCCTGGAAAACAAATTGTCTTTTATACAGCTGTCTCTTTGAAGGAAGAATACTTTTTTTCCAGAGACCCTAGAAAGTTTGCCTTCAGATCTTACACCAGTGCCACATACTCTATTTGTTGGGATAACATATACCTAATGGCAATCCAGCATTTTAAAGAAGACATAAAATATGAAGTTTATTTTATTCCTATGTATCAAGTCCACTGTGAACATCTCAATCTTACAAGCTACACTCCTTCACAAGGTTTTCAGAGATGAAGACTAAAAGCAACTTTGCTATCCTTAACATGTTAATTTCAAGAGTCTTCTATCTTCTATTATCCATAATCAAATCGGTAGAATGAGGGGGGAAAAAGGATCCAAAGCCAGGACTACTTTTTAAACATGAGAAGTAAAACAGTACCCATCTCTACTGCTTATGTTTTATTGGCAAAGGTTTAATCACATGAACAAATCATAAGACAAGTTTGGAAATATACTACAGTCATGTGTTTAGGAAAAAAAAATTGTTCAAAAGCTAGGAGTGTCTCTACTCTTGGTCCTTCAATAAACAATGTTTTTTACATGCACAGCCTGTATGCTCTAAGTCAACATTTTTTAATGAGTCATTTGCAATAGAGATATAATCATTCTTAGATAAATGAGGACAACCCTGGAAACCACTGTGGATCAACTTAATCTGAAGCATAACACTGCTTTAGGGAACGCAACAACAGAATACTTTAAAATGGGAATGACAATGATTATGTAGACAACTAATATAGGCTTAATATCTAAGAATGAATAGAGTCAAACAATAAAAATAAATAGCAAGTCCTTATATGACTACCTTTTTGATACTTTGAAACAGGGATCATGCAGTTCTTGCAATTTTATGACAACAACGAGAGACACATCTTTTCTCTAAAAATCACAATATCTATTGAGACCAATTAGACCTAAAATCTTAAGAAGGAAAAAAAAAAATATATTTTGTTTCCTATGTATATCTTTTTAAAATTGTCTGTTCTCAGCTTTCCAAACTACACACTACTCATTCTTACTGACTAAAGATTTTTAAAAAATTTTTTCATAGCAATTACTGTGATCTGAAGTAACCTCAATTATATATTTACATGCTTGTTGTCTTTTTCTTTTTCTAGAATATTAATCTTGTGGATGTAGAGATGTTGCTTGCTTGGTGCACTTATCCGTCTTCAATAGAGCAGTTGGAATACACCTTGTCCATGATGAGACCTCAAAATATTTGTAGAATGAATAAAGAAATGACACAATACTAAGATGTATATTAAGTTGCAGAGTAATAGATAGTTGTAATAATGAGAGAGAGCGAGAAAGAGAGAGACAGAGAGAGAGAGAGAGAGAGAGAGAAATCCCCTGGAATAATTTTATTTTTTTATTTTATTTTTTTTTTTAATTGTAGAGATGAGGCCTCACCGCCTCACCAAGTTGCCCAGGCTGGTCTTGAACTCATGAGCTCAGGCAATCCTCTCAACCTTGGCCTCTCAAAGTGCTGGGATTATAGGCGTGAACCACAGCACCCAGTCTCCTGAAATAATTTTAAAGTAAATGATGCCAGAGAGAAGAACTGGAAATCTGAAACCCACAGATAGGTACAGGTATAGTGATGCAATATGTGTTAGTTTATGGTGAATCAAGATAAAAATCACTATCTTTTTTTTTTTTTTTTGAGTTGGGGTTTCACTCGGTAGCCCAGACTGGAGGCAGTGGCCGCTCCCGGCCACCACAGCCTCGACCTGCTGGGCTTCGGCGATCCTTCCGCCTCAGCCTTCCAAGTAGCTGGAACTACAGGCACGCGCTACCACGCCTGGCTAATTTATGCCTGGCTAATTTTTTGATTTATTGTAGAGATGAGGTCTTGCTTGCCCAGGCGGGTCTCGAACCGGCGGGCTCAGGCAGTCCACTCACCTCAGCCTCCCAAAGGCGCGGGATTGCAGGCTGAGCCACCGAGCCCAGCTAAAATCACTATCTTTAATATATCTGTGAAACTGTGTTATGGAAAATGATTCCCTTCCCCAGCATCTGGAACATTTCAGCTATTTAGTAAAGTGTAGACACTATTATGACCAACAAGGTATAGTTAATAAAAAATAAATTACAAATAAGCTTTATCGAGGCACATAACAACTATACCTTATCCCTGATAGAAGAGATGCTATTTTTATTGAGTTTTAATGAGTAGTATAAAAATAAAAGTACATCTGCAAAGATATAGTCTCCCTTAAAAAATATTAACGTATCCCTGGTATACAGCATGTAGTAAAAAATTATAGCTAATATTAATTTTATTATGGTCATTGTTATTTTATCATAGTCATTATATTAGTTTTTTTATTGCTTCTGTAATAAATTACCATAAACCTAATGGATCGAAAACCACAAAATTTTTCTTACATTTTTGTAGGTCAGAAATTTATTCTTACATTTTTGTAGGTCAGAAATCTGACATGGATCTTATTTGACTAATATTAAAGTGATGGCAGTGCTACATTTCCTTTTCTAGGTACTAGGGAAAATCTGTGTACTTTTGTCTTTTCCGTTTTCCAGATGCAAGTACATTCCCTGGCTCGCGGCCCCATACCAGCGTTTACAAAGTCAGCAATAGCAGGTTGAATCCTTCTCATATTCCATCACTCTGAAATGTTCTTGTGTCTTACCCTAACACCTTCAAGCACCCTTATGGTTACATCGGGCCCACATAGGGAATTTAGGATAATCACCCTCTCTAAGGCCAGCTAATTATCAACTGTAACTCCATCTTTAACTTTGATTCTACCTTTAAAATTAACATATTTACAGGTTCCAAGGATTAGGACATGGATATCACTGGAAACCAGTTTCTGTTCATTATAGTTATTGATGTTATATAAAATATTTCTTAATTTTTGCATTTTAAATTTTTTATTCATTTTGGTTCAGTGTGTGGCTAATTATCAATTAGTAGGTGTGGCCCAGCTAGATTACCAAAGACATTTGTAGATGTAAAACCACCTTGCATTAGCCTGTTCCCAAATTTCTACATGGTTATCATGTCTTATCCTACTAATTTGGGATAAAGGGATTGGGAAAGTTGTCATGGGCAAAAAGAAATTTCTCTTACCATTTCACCAAGCCTTGTCCAATTTAGATTACCATACTGATATAATTACTATATTTAAACAAATGAATGAACAAAAAACTTCTTAACGCGCTTACCCTTGCTACAGAGAAGGACCCAACTGCCGGTAATTCACTTGGTTGGTATGTAAATTAGAATTCTTCAGAAAATGAAAACTGTAGGAGAAAGAAGGATGAATGAGGAGGGAATAAGAGAGAATGGAAAGGAGAGAGAGCTTAAGAGAGAGATTTATTTTAAGAAATTAGTTCACTTGATTTTGGAGTCTGACAAGTCTCAAATCTGCGGGACAGGACAATAGGCTGGAAATTCCAGCAGTAGTTGTTGCAATCTTGAGTTCAAATGCAGTCTGGAGGCAGAATTCCCTCCTCTTCAAAAGACCTCAGTATCTTATCTTAAATTCATCAACTGCAGGGCTCAGTGGCTCAGCCTGTAATGCCACGCTTTCGGAGGCTGGGGTGAGTGGATTGCCTGAGCCCGCGGGTTCAAGACCCGTCTGGGCAACTTGGCGAGACCTCATCTCTACAATAAATCAAAAAATCAGCCGGCTGTGATAGTGCATGCCTGTGATTCCTGCTACTCGGAAGGCTGAGGCGGAAGGATCGCCGGAGCCCAACAGGTTGAGGCTGCAGTGGCCGGGAGCCAGTCTGGGCGACAGAGTGAGACTCCAACTCAGAGTGAGACTCCAACTCAAAAAAAAAAAAAAAAAAAAAAAAAAAAAAATTCATCAACTAACCAGATGAGGCCTATCAACATTATAAAAGGTAATCTGTTTTACTCAAAGTTTGCACACTCAAGGGGATAGAAAGGGTTAGGAGACCTGCTATTGTCTCTCCATACTGCCATTACCCCTAGAAAAGGTCATAGTGAGTGTTTGAGCAGGGCTGCAGGTACCCACATTCCTGAGAGTTAAAAAGAAGAGCATTTCCCCTTATCTCCTATGCACTCCTTGTAAATGACTTCAAAGAATCCTTAACTTCACAGCAGACTGTAACCAGTTAACTGAGAGAAACGAATCCCCCATTTACTCCCTTTTCTTAATAGTCATAGGTTTGAATAACATAGTATCAATGTGATCATAAGTCTTGTGATTTGTATAACTTTTGCATACTGATAACAACATATAGTAATGAGTGATGTCTTAAACCTTATTAACACCTTTATTTTAAGACAAGATTGAGAAACATTTCTGCCTGGTGTTACTGATAAGAAGCTGTGAGTTACCTCTGGTAACCAGTGACAGGAAATATGAAGCATCAATGTTCTTCTTGACAAAATACAGTTGTAACTTCAGTTCTTTACAATGCTCTGCCAGTCACGTAGTCAATGTATATGTACCAACAACCCTGAACTTATAAAGCGGACTATGATACATGAAGGGTGAGCATACCTATTTCAGAAAGGCCAGGAGCCAGGCTCTGCTCCCTTAATTCAAATTCAGAAATAAACTTCTTTCTGCCAGTTCTCTGCCTCTCGATTTATTAGCATTGAGGGATAGCAGCCGAGTGTTACTTGCACTATAACAAAAGGGGTACGTGACAAGAAATTACTTAGCAATATATGGGTGATAGATAACCTATAACCTTGACTTCACCATTACATAATCTAAGTAAATAAATGTTGACTACATTAAACAAACAAAAAAAGAAAAGCAACTTCACAGATCATCTAGATTGTTGTTTGACCAAAAGCTAGGTATTATAACCTAACCATGTTGATACATAAAACTAATTATCACAGTAAGAAATACTGGAGGGGGGTGGGGATGAGTGTGGTCATCACCAGCACAGGAAGGTAGAGTCAACAGAAGTAGATCAGACCTACTTTTCTGGGTATATAAGAAATATATAGAATATAAAATCTTAGTTTTTAAGAACTTTTTACTTCATAAATGGATACAAGTAAGGAGATAGATAATTTTTATGAAGAATTAGTCTATTTAGTCATCTAACAGATCATTTGTGCTTTCTATAAGCTAGGTATATCACTTAGGTTGTAGAGAGAAATGAGTAGACAAAATATTTGCTTGCATGAAGCTTATCTTCTAGTTGTAGAATACGAAAATTCACATCCTGGGTTTATCCATCCCAAAACAAACCTCCAGGATTCCAACTTATTCAAATTCACCTCAGCAGCTCTACTCAGTCATACTCTAGAGTATTGCTTTAACGGGATCTAAATCTCCATGCTTTAATGACAGCTCAAGCAATTAACATCTCCTAAAGGGAAGGAATCTAAATGCAAACAGCTTATGCAAAGCAATATCCCTGAAGGAGACTTTAAGTACCTAAACCCTAAGGAAAACGTATGCAAACAAGTATCAGTTGAAGTAGTTTACCCTTAATAAACATTTATTCAGACTAATACCTTCCAGGAAATTCTAAAGTCTAACTAGTCCTCTACAACAATGCACACACTTATTCACATTGGCATGTGGCCACACACACCAACACAGGATATTTGTTATTGTACTTTTCTCAAGGACACGTTTGGTTTGATCAGTGAGTACTCTGCTTGGTTCTATTCCTTGGAAGTATAGACAAAAACTAGATGAATGCATAAACTCACCAAAGTTGCTTTGTGAAATTTAATATCCAAATATGACTTTGAAATTGGATGTTGTTATGCAGGTAGTTTTAGAAATTGAAATCAATGGTCTCTAAGCTTCAATTATTTTTTTTCAAAATGGAGTTGTAAATATCTTGAAGGTATGCGTTAGTTCAAAAGTAAGAATTAAGAAGAGATAGGACTTAAAAATTTATAAAGGGCATGATTGCAATTTAATAGCTAAATATAGGATTAGAAAAAATCCTGAGAGTTCCTTCATATGGCATACATGAAATACCATCCTCGTAAACAAAAATTGGTCCTTAGTCAAAATATTAATTTTAATAATTTTGTATTAAAAATTTAAAAGAACAAATATTAACTGTGCTATAATTGAGGGTGCTACAATTGTTTTAAATAAAATTATTTCTTTTCACAGGCAATCCATCAATTTGAAAGATGATAGTCATAGACAACATTGTTGAATCCCTATCCAGAAAAATCCAGGAATTTCCATATTTATATTAACTTAAACTCTGAAATTAATAATTAGTGACCCAATTTTAGACAAAATCATACGCAACTTTAAAGATGTGATGTCATACAATTTGGTAGTTGTAGGAACTGTGGTTATTCTCTAAAATCTCTGCATTTTCTACAACATCACATTTCATAAAACACATTGTTATACAGATACCTTGTTACCTTTACAGAATAGGACTTGAACCAAACCAATTAACATGGGATGCTTTTCATACATAAAGGTCTTTGAACAGAGATAACAAGAATCAAATTTCTGTGAGTTGGTTATTATCAAAAACATTTTTATATGAGTAGAATTTTGATGTTATTCTCATCTTTTCTAGAATCTTCTTACTATCTTGGTCCTAGTTTTATGCATTCCAACATGACAGAGATTTCTATCTTACTCTAGTAACTTCGGGACAGAACTTTTTATAAAATGTTGCTGTTGTAACTAATTCCTTTTTCCTGTGACATCTGTAGCACAAGACCTGAAATAATTGAAGTTGATGAGATATGTGTAGAGGGTCAAGATGTTACTTTAACTAGATACTTATTTACTTTTCAAAAACACACCATTTAAAGAAAGAGATTTAGAAAGTAACACTCCCAATTTTGTAATTAAGCTAGTAGAATATGACCAGAGGCAACGTAGAAAGGGTTATAGTTCTCTAAACCATGGAGTACAAGTGTCTATTTCACCTGTATACTGAGCAAGAGTTTATTATTTTCAAGTATGGAGGCCGAGAGAAAGGGCTGTACCTAATAAGAGCAAATTCCTAAAAGTGTCTGAAGTCGTTCTATACTACAATGGTAGCAAGTCCTTGAATTATAACTGATTTAATGTATTAGGTTTCAGTTGGTTTTTCCTACTTATCCTGTGCTATTTTAACATTATTCAGCCGGGCTTGGTGGCCCAGCCTGTAATCCCACGCCTTGGGAGGCTGAGGTGAGTGGATTGCCTGAGCCCGCGGGTTCGAGACCCGCCTGGGTAACTTGATGAGACCTCATCTCTACAATAAATCAAAAAATTAGCCGGGTGTGGTAGCACGCGCCTGTAGTTCCAGCTACTTGGAAGGCTGAGGCGGAAGGATCACCGGAGCCCAGCAGGTCAAGGCTGCAGTGGCCAGGAGCTGCCACTGCACTCCAGTCTGGGTGACAGTGAGACTCCAATTCAAAAAAAAGCAAAACAAACAAACAAAAAAAAACATTATTCAGTATCCATTCCGTTCTCTGCACTTTGTGTTTGTATAAAATATGTGTGTGCATAAATGTAAGCATGTGAAAAGGTATGTGAATGTATATGTGTGATATGCATGCATACATATCCACACATGTGTGTATGTGATAAATTACATACATATACACACATATAAGTATATACACTTACATATATATATATATATCTTTCCTAAGTATAGAGAATTTCATTTCTTAGATGCTTCTAATAACAAAAGTATAGCACACTTAGAGTATGGAACGAAGTCATAGAATTATCTAGCCTTCCTGCATTATTTTAAAGTTTTGAATTTTTTAATCTAGTTACTACCATCAACTTTGTTTTAATTTATTGGAAGCAATCATGTCTTATAAAAAACTTGTTAATATGAAGATTCCCATTGTTCCATTACCACCTCGCATAATTTAGCAGTATCATTGAGTGATATGACTAGAGTTTTAGATTGTAATTTAATCGTCACACTTAATATTTAGTTATAAAATTTTTAGAAGCATAATTTTGTTCAAGACTCTCTACTCACAATTTTATATAGTATACAATACAATTTATTTATTGCCCTTTTATGTGTCTGCCATTTATCCCAACCTTCTCATTGGCTTATTTTAAGTGAGAAAAGCTGTTCATATTTTTATTTATTTGTTTGTTTATTTATATTTCTAGAGTTGGAGTTTCTCTCTGTTGCCCGGGCTGGAGTGCAGTGACAGGATAACTGCTTATTCAGCCTCAGATTCCTGGGCTTAGCAGGTCTTCCTCTTCAGCCTCCAAGTAGCTGGGATTACAAACGCATATCACCATGCCTGGTCCTCCTGACTTACTTATTATTTTTTGTGTATGTGGAGACTAGTTCTCACTGTGTTGCCAAGGCTGGTCTCTATCTCCTGGGTTTACCCAATCCTCTGACCTCACTCCCCCAAAGTGTGGGAATCACAGGTGTGAGACACCGTGCCAGGCCCAATACGAATAATACTTCCCTGTGGACCTTTAATTAATCAGATGAATACATCAACTCTACTTTGCTATAAATCATAGATAAGACTTTGAAGTGTGTTTCTTATAATACTTTCAAGAAGTTATCATTATTCTTTCAAGAAATTTTAGAACATATCTTTAAAAAATGCATTCTCTCCTTTATTCTTTAAAATATAGAGATTGTGTGATGTCAATTGACTCCTGATTGATTTTTTTTAAAAAAGGGAACAGAAAGTCAAGCCACTTTCAAGGAACTCTTAAAAAGAAAATGAAATAAGATAAAGTATGTGCTCTTTTTTTAACCGGTATATCACATGTGTGAGAAAGCTATAATTCACAAATGCCACAATTTTAAGTGAGTTATATGCAGGTACATTCTATGATTGCAATAACACAGAAAGTTCTCAGCATTGTGAAAGGATTTATTTTTGTCCTCTACACTTTAACTCAGTTTCAATTCATTTCTAACTATATTTTCCTGGTGTTGTTTACTTATTGATTTAGACTGAATGTTTTGTTGGCAGGGTGAGCTCTGTGAGGAGAGATACTTCGTATACTGTACCAGAATTTGGCACAATATTCTTCCTTTGTGTTACTCATAGAATAGAAGGTTGGATCGGAACTTGATTTCTAATAGAATTAGAATAGTAAGACTAGAGCTCGCATCATCAATCCAATGACATATGAATTATTCATATTACATTAATGTGTTTTTAAAAATAAAACAATATAACCCACCCACCTTTCCCACCCCTAGGTACTTTAGGAAACTTTTACCTTTGAACACATTTTATTTTGTAACTTCTTATATGTAATCAATCAGTTCTATACTTTTTAAGATTAATTCACGTTCTTTTTTAGCATTTCATTGATTAGAGACCTTTTCATTTTATCATTTCTTCCATTGCATTCCTTTCTCTGAATTTTCTCTTTAAAGCCCAATGTTTTAATTTGCTGATTTCAATGTTTCATATTGTGCCTTTAATAATACAGCTGACCCAGCAGATGGAGAAATATTGGACATCTAGGAGGACAGATGTATTCAGTAAACGTTCAGGATGACCACAAGCAACTAATTAGATCTCCTATGGGGAACGTTATGCCCTTGAAATAAATTTGTATGCTTGTTGCTTTAAAGTCTTTGGAACAGGACTCCAACCCTTATTGTCAGACCTAACTTTGAATATATATTCTCTACTTTTGAGAGTTTAGTTTACAGAAATGGGAGATGAATAGATACGTCAGATTGAACAGGTTTTTATATCATGGCCATGGCTGAACTTTTAATTTATATTAATTTATTGTCATTTAATCAATTCATGTTTTATTCTATTTGATAGCCAACAGCACTGCCTTTTGAAGACAGAATGGACTATTTTGTAATGTCTGTTAAATCACGTTGATTGCTAAGGTTTGTAGTATTTAAAATATATTACTTTTATACAGGATATACTTTGCTTCCACATAATTTCTTGGTTCTTAAAGCAAATTTCAACATAAAAATCTATTTTTATTCTAATACTATACCTGAGTTTAAATTTTATCTTCTACTTCATTGTGTGGCAATGAAAGAGGACACAGTGAAGGACTAGTGATATGGCAGAGGGGAAAACTTGTTCCCTAAAGATCCTTGGTCATAATAAAAGGAAAGCTGGATCTGGCAGATACATGACAGGCTTTTTCATTCCTGGTTAACCAATCAGAAACTGGTTCATTTTTGTGACAGAATAAAGTGGTGGAGCAAGGTCAGAGGTTTTCTACTATTGCAACTTTATGCATGTATAAAGAAGTATAAAAAGTAGAAAAATAGTTTCTCCCCTAAAAAGCACCATTGGATGTCTAAGAGGTAAGTCAAAGTAGACAACTGTGTAGTCAGGTCTAGCATTGAAAGAAACATGAACTAGATAAAGCAGAAAACAACAATTACCGTAAATCCAACTAAGAGAACACAGAATAGAGTTAAATATTAAAAAATGAAGTGCATTGGCAGTCACGGGGTGGGGGGGACTGTCTAGATGACTTCAAATTCAGTTTATTTTTTTCTTTTTTCTTTTTCTTTTTTGCTTCCATACACAGGACTCAAGGACAAAATTTCCAGAGGACAATGCTTTCCCTTAAAGACAAATTACTTGTATTAATGTTTAAAAAGTTGTACAATATAAAAAAATACATATATGGCACATGATTGTACTATAGCAAATAAGTTTAAATAAATAACAGCTTTAAATATAACTAGATATTGAATGATTTCACTATTCTAAAATTTTTTTTTTTGAGTTGGCGTCTCACTCCGTCGCCCAGACTGGAGTGCAGTGGCTGCTCCCGGCCACCGCAGCCTCGACCTGCTGGGCTCCGGCGATCCTTCCGCCTCAGCCTTCCAAGTAGCTGGAACTACAGGCGCGCGCTACCACACCCGGCTAATTTTTT
>CAUYQG010180231.1:0-31415 GCA_963574415.1 Tarsius wallacei | reverse complement strand
GAGGATTCAAGACCAGCCTGGGCGACTTGGTGAGACCTCGTCTCTACAATAAATAAAACAAAACAAAACAAAAAAAAACTAACCAGGCGTGGTAGTGTGCACCTGTAGTTCCAGCTACTTGGAAGACTGAGGTGGAAGGATTGCTGGAGCCCAGCAGGTGGAGGCTGCAGTGGCCGTGAGCGTGCATGCCATTCCACTCCAGCCTGGGTGAAGAAGCGAGACTCCGATTCAAAAAAAAAAAAAAGAAAAAGAAAAAATAAAAAGAAAGGAAGGAAGGAAGGAGGAAGAAAGAAAGAAAGAAAGAAAAAGAAAAGACTTAAACACTTGTATTATTCTGCAGCTGAGTTGGGCTAAATGTAAAACTTGCTTGGATTCAAAAGTGCACATTTTTTTCCAATTTGCCCTCCCCACTTCCCCCAACCTCCCCCACTTCTCCTCTTGCCTATCCTTGCCCTACTGGCTAATCTCATCTAGTAGCCATTGCTGGTGCCGAAGAAGAAACAGCTGGCAAGCCAGATCACCTAATGATTCGGAGAGTGAATCAAGGTCGGCAGAATGTGTCTGAAAGCTTGCAGAGGACATTGCCCACCTCCCTTCCATCTGTGAATACAAAGACATCAGACTGTTATAGGCCAGGGCTCTGGGAATAAAAGATTGCAACAATTACGTTTTCCCTTCTGTCCAACTATTGCAATTATCTGTCCCTTCCTCTAAAACACTGTAAAAGAACATATTATAAAATTCCAAAATGTTATCTAAAATATCAACATGACTAGGAGACCTTGTCATGCCAGGGGTCACATATCAAAAATTGTTTATGTGAATCTTGAGTCATGCTAAAACTGCATGTAGACTTCAAACTTGGGGTGGGTGAAGGGCTATGAATTTTAGATATAAATACCGGAATGCATTTGTGTTGCCTTGAGTGGGTTTTTTGGCAGTGATGCCGACCTGTCTCCTTATATAAACTGGTTATAGAAATTAAATGCTCCCTTTTCTCCCAGTCTCTGCCTCTCGTATTTTAATAGGTCATGAGGGATAGCAGTCGACTGATTGAATCAGACCATAATAACACCACACACAGTTCCTGAGGACCCACCATGCCTCTCCCAGCCCATGGACAGGCCAGCTCAGCTGCTGTGGCTGTCTCTGATATGCTCCCTGTTCAGGCTGAACTGTCCATGTGCCACGAGCAGGAAAGGACTATGTTTGTCCTTTAGAAGGAATTCCAGGAGGCTAATTCTACCAGTGAGTCTCATAACTCAATCTATCTAGAGAGAAACCCAATATCTTTCTTATCCCAAATGAGTTACTTCCTAACTCCCCCCACCTTTTTTTTTGAGTTGGAGTTTCACTCTTGTCGCCCAGGCTGGAGTGCAGTGACACACTCACAGCTACCGCAGCCTATCCTTCTGCCTCAGCCTTCCAAGTAGTTGCAACTCCAGATGCATGCCACCATGCCCGGCTAGTTTTTGTGATTTATTGTAGAGACGAGGTCTCACTAAGGTTGCCCAGGCTGGTCTTGAATCCCAGGGCTCAGGCAATCCTCTTGCCTCGGTTTCCGCAAGTGCTGGGATAATAAGCTGAGCCACCATGCCCGGCCACTCCCTTCTTTTTAGAATAAAAAAAAAAATTCTCCCATTACTCAGATTCCAGTCTGGGCAATCATCTTTGACTCTTCACTATCTTTCTTCCTCCCCAAGCTATCACTCAGCAGACAGGCCCATCACTCCCTTTTTTAAACTGCTGCCATGCCGAGCTGCCTCCCTTTCCTCTCCTGCCCAGCCACCTCTCACATCTGCATTCTTTTGGCCTTACTCCTTGGCCACAGCAGAAGCCTGATCACAGATCTCCCTGCATGCCACCTGAGATGAATATTCCTGAAATACCCCTTTCCTCTTGTCTCTCTTCTGCCTCCAAGTTTCCATGCCTAAAGGATAAAGTCTGCCCTCCTCTGATTTTCAGTCAGTCTTATGTGATTTGACCCTACCTTCAACCATCTCATACAGCCCCCTTGTCTACATTTCATCAAGTATGGAAAACATTCATAATTTGAGTTTGCGCTTTTTAAAAAATCAGATTTTTTTTTCTATAGAGTAGGAGGCCTGTCTTATTTAGTACTTGACTAATAGACACTCAACAGATGTTTTCAAATAATATCAGTGTTCCCCCTCTCATCCTGGGGGGTCTTGTTCAAGTGATAGTCTCTGGATGTCCCCTTCATGGCTCTCTGTCTCATGTGCTGCTGGCTCCTATTTCCAACCTCTTAGGCCTAATCTTTGTCTGTGCCCTGTTCTTTGAGGTTTAATCCATTGCGGTCATAATTGTTTTACTATCTTAAATGATGTGTCTAGGCTCCTAAAGACTTTTTAACCTCAAGGGCAGAAAGTAGAATTAATCAGACTCTTCAGCTTATGATACTTTTGTTGCACAAGTTCCACCTCTCTTGTCTTATTTTATTTTCCTCTTTACACTGAATTCTCACGGCTATTGGTCCCTGCCCATCCCAACAGGCACCTACACCAGTGTGATACAGATATGTAATTGATGTAAATGTTACTGTTTTCCCCAATGACCCTTTGCTTTTAAGCTCTACCTTTTTTGCTGTAATGTCCATTTAGACTATCATTTTCTGACTGCTCTATGATATCCCATGGCATACACGTACCTCAGTTTACTTACCTGATTCCCTAGGCCTGTAGGGACTAGTTTTACATTTCCTTTTTAGGGTCCACAGTCTCAATAAAGAGCCGGTACTTAGTGAAGACTCACTGGGTATTTGCTATAAAATATGAGAAGCCAAGAAGGCTAATTTTCAAAAATAGCAACCCGCTCAATAGCAAGAGGAGAAGTATTTTATCAGGGTCTACATATGTACTTAAAATGCAGCAATATGTGCCCAAGGATGCAGCCCCCTCCTGGCACAGATGGGGAAACTGGAGCTACCCAGAAAATAATGTCAGAGGTAGGATGAGAGTTCAGCTTTTTCTGCCTTTCAGACTTCTGGTCAATTCTGTCCCAGAAGTTCCTATCAGGAGCATCTATGGTGACCTCAGAGAGTTGCATATCAGCATTCTATATGAGGACATTCCAGGATTCTATGTGGGTGTGCAGAACACGTCACTAAAGAAGCATCTTGCATACAAAGCAAGTGGGGAGACACCAAGAGGAGGGACCTGCTTGGTTGGAGGAAGGAAGACCCTAGCAGTTGGGTGGGATGGTGCTCCTATGTGGTTATAAAGATGTATCCCCCAGTTGGGCAGGATAATAGCCCCCTCACTGGCCTGGAATTACCCCATAAGTACAGTCAGCTAAGGTTTAAAGCACTGGTCATTAGACTATGAAACACAAAAACAAATACCACCATGCATATGCATGTATACACACATTTCCCACACCCTATAAAACAAGAAAGGGCTCTATGAACAAAAAGAATGAACTCAACACTACAGTGCAACTGTGCAAGCTTTATATGTAATTGTATAGTCACACAGATACTGTACTGGGTTGAATGGTGTCCTCCCAAAATTCATATCCACCCCAAACCTGTCGATATGACCTTATTTGGAAATAGGATCTTTGAGATGTAATCAAGTTAAAATGAGGTACTACTGGATTAGGGTGGGTCCTAAATCCAATGTGACTGGTGTCCTTAACAAAGAGGGCAATTTGGATGGATGAGACACACAGGGAGGATGCCGTATGACAATGCAGCCAGAGATTGGAGCTAGTCTGCTACAAGCCAGTTGATGTCAAAGACTGCCAGAAAGGCACCAGAAGCTAAAAGAGAAGCTCGAGACAGACTCTCCCTTGGGGCCTCCAGAAAGGAACCAGTCTTACTGACACCTTGACTTCAGAATTCTGGTCTCTGCCACTGTGAGAGAATGAATTTCTGTTGTTCTAAGCAACCCAGTTTGTGGCATTTGCTATGGCAGCCCCTGGAAATGAATATAGACCACCGTCATCTCACTTATGTGTGTGCTTCAGGGTTGTAATATTTGGTGGTTGTGGCCTGGTGGGTGTTTAGATTGGCTTGCAACTGACTAAAACATCAATATTTGAAGCCAGAGTTATCTATCCTAAATAGAAAAAAACAAAAACAAAAACAAAAAACAAAAAAACCCGACAACCCAGGGCCTAATTCCAAATCCTTAGTCCCAAGCCAGTGGCTAAATTGGGATGACATTGGGGAATAAGCAGAAGGCTTGGTTCTCAACATCATTTAAGCTGATGCTTAAAATTTTATGATACTATGAATTCAAAATTTTTCTTTGATTTTACAAACACACACACACACACACACAGCCTTCTACATTCTGCCTTAGGTACATTCTCTAATAATAAAAAAAAGGTATGCTTAGTTAGTTATACTTAATTATGCTTAGTTCCATTCCTGTTCTAGGCACTGTATAACCTAAAGGCCACTCAGTGCTGGAGATTTGGGTAATTTTTTAAAATTATAAAAGTTGGTAACTAAAAATAGGAAGTTTGAAGCACAAGCTTGAATCCAATGAGAAGATGTGAGGGCATGGAGAAAATTCCAAACAACTCATCCAGAGTAACCAATGTGGCGTTGCCACTGAGGTTGTAGGATGATGGCATGATGAATTTCTAACTAGCTAATTGGTAGTGGCAGAAGTAGTTAACCTAGAAAACACAGGATGTACTTAGATGCTAAATTAATAGAACAGTTTTGTTGTATACCAGTGAACCCAATCGTTGTTTCTTTTTTTTTCAGTATTAAAACTCTAAACTGTAACTAAATATTAGCTTTAATGCCCTTTTGGAGCAAATGAACAGAAAGAAATTTCTGTGTAATTATTATGAGTGTTGACCTACAATTCTCGCATGTAATACTCCTCTAAGACTGAGCCACTATGTTTCTGTAGTTATAAGGGTTACATATCTAATGACAGTAGTCTCTCCAGTCCCTAGTTGAACAGGAAGGAAACATTCCCATGACAATAATAATCCAAAACATTATGTTTGGATGAAACCAAATAGATACTAACTAGAATGGAAAATCACATTTGGAGGCTAAAACACAAGATTTCTAGGAAATTTGAACTTTCAGTAGAACAACCTTGGGCTAGCTCCTTACTCCCAGGTAAGTCTTAACTTTTCTAAGGCCTAATGGAAAAAACTAAGAAGCACTGGTGGAGTGGATTTATCTCTAGCTATTTTGAGAATTTGAACATAGTACTTCTGTCTATCTTGTACCAGGCTCTTCTACAATTTCATTTTACTTACTGAAAATAAACAAAGCAGTATAATAAATTTGCATGTACCCATCACCAAGAATTGTCATCATTCAGCCATTCTTGTCTCATCTATAATCTAGACCTCTCTGATTGCTTCCTGATCTTTTGACTTTCCAGGGAGGATATGTCTTGGTCTTTCCCCTGGAAGTACTCACTCAAGGAAGACTCCAAGAATATATAGGTTTTTTTTACTGCTCTGCTTTAATTTCATTTCCAAATTGGGTTGAGGAATGCAAGGGGAACTTAGAATGGAATTAACGACCCCTGTGGAATGTTGCTGCACTTGGGACACTGATCACCAAGAGATAGGAGGGTCCAGTTAGGGTGGCATAGGTCTAGAGCTGTGGTTCTCAACGTGTGATCCCTGGACAAGCAGCACCAACACTGACATCATCTGAGAAATCTGGGAACTTGTCAGAAGTTAAAATTCTCAGGTTCCATCTCAAACCTCCTTGGGTATTGAGAACCAGATGCTGAATCAAAATCTCTGGAAGTGGAGCCCAGAATCTGTGTTTGTCTATTTATTTATTCATAGAGACAGCGTCTCCCTATGCTGCTTAGGCTGGTCGGATTACAGGGGTGAGCCACAGCTCCCGGCAGAAATCTGTGTTTTACAAGCCCTCCTGGTGATTCTGTCATACACTTGAGTTTGAGAACTACTGCTCCAGAGACATGGCTGACTTGAGATATGAGCAACTGCAAGATCCAGGAGTATGATACCTTATCTCTGATGTCTGAATATCTGTGTGTCACACACACAGACCCATGCTCACATATGCATATTCTTATTTAAAATAGCCTAAAAACGTATTTCTATATGAAAAACAGAATACATGTTTGAGGAAGATATAAATAAATGAAAATACCAAGGCAAAAACGTAGACATTCTTACAGCCATATATATATATTATTATTTTTTTTTTTTGAGTTGGAGTCTCACTCTGTCACCCAGGATGGAATGCCATGACATGCTCACAGCCACCCCAGTGTTGACCTGCTGGGTTCTGGCGATCCTTCCACTCAGCCTTCCAAGCAGCCAGACTATAGGCACACACTACCACACCTGGCTAATTTTTGATTTATTGTAGAGATGAGGTCTCACCAAGCTGCCTGGGCTGGTCTCAAATCCTCAGACTAAGGCAATTCAATTGCCTCAGCCTCCCAAAATGCTGGAACTACAGGCTGAGCCATCGAGCCCAGCCCAGCCATATTTAATCTTCTTAATTCTGCTTTCAAATTTGATAAGTTGTGTGCGATAGACCCCTCTGAAGTTTACCCATTTTGGGTCCTATTCTATCTTAAAACTCACCCCATGCCTACCCAATGCTGCCAAGCACTTTCAGTCATTTGACAAATAGCTGTTTAGCATCCACTAAGAAGCGCTGGTGGAGTGGATTTATCTCTAGCTGGGGACATAATAGTGAGCTGGGGACATAATAGTGAGCAAAACAGGCCTCCAACACCCACTAAAAATCTTTGCTCTCATGAAGTTTACCTTTCAGTGCTTACATAAGCTATCTTAAGACTAATCTTACAATCCTGTGGGACAGGGTTTTGTAGATGAGAGGAATAAGTTCGGAGCGGTTAAGCCCTTGGTCCATAGTCACACAGCATATAAGTACCAAAGCCATGATCTGACCCCTTATCTGCTTGACATTTCTACGGCCCACTGTTCTACTTTACACAGGAACAAGGAAATGGGATAGTCAGTGCATCTGTAGCTAGTCAGGGCAGTCTCTCACAAATGCCGGAATATTATCAAGAACAAATCTTTCTAGGTTTCACATCTAATTCATCTGCAAACCCTTAAAACTTGTTAGGCCTATAAAACATCAATGCTTTCCTTCTAAGGTAATATCTTCAGTCATTTCTAACCTATTATTTAAGATGGCTCAAATGACCTCTTTACAGTTTGGCAGAAGTTGGAAATAAATTTATCTGGGCTGGGGTGGGGCGAGAGATTTAATATCGAAATTTTACTTTGATCTCCAAATTGGTGGCAAAGATCACAGTAGTTGTCTGATTCTTCCCTGATGATACCCTGGTTGCCATGGTGATGGGAGGGGATTGTAAAAGATGATAACAAAGCAGCCTTCCATAAATCTGTATAAAATATATAGTTCCAGGCTAGATGGGAGACACTGAAGCATGACACCAACAAAATCCAAGGTTATGCAGGACTGTGTAAGCCAGACTATGTATCCTTTATGGACCCCAAGAGGCAATAGAGGCTGAAAGCACCAGCCACACAGGGCAATGTGGGTACAGTGACCTCCACATAGGAACCACTGGGGCCCTGCAGATGATACTAGGAGCTCATGAAGAAAACAATAAGAAGGACCTAGGCAGTCCATGAGGGCAGTCCCCAGGGGCCAGAGTGTAGCCACTACACAGCCTGGGAACAGGAGGAATTTCGTGCTTGGCAAAGAGACCATGTGAGCTGTCCTGCCCATGGGAGGGACCAGAGTATATGGGGTTCTAGAGATTACGCTGATGGTGTCTAGGATGAAGAAGATTCCAGTCATTGTTTACTATGGTTACTTGCCCACCCGCTTCCCTTTTCTCTTGAGACAGGGACACACTCTGTCAGCCAGGCTAGATTGGTGTGACCATAGCTCACTGTAACCACAAACTTTTGGGCTCAAGTGACCCTCCCGCCTCAGCCTCCAGAGTAGCTGGGACCATAGGCATGCACCACCATGCCTGGCGAATTTACATTTTTAAATTTTTTTTTTGGTAGAGATGGGGTTCTTGCTAAGTTGCCCAGGCTGGTTTCAAACTCTCGGGCTCAAGTCATCCTCCCTCCTCTGCCTCTCAAAATGCTGGGACTACAGACGTGAGCTACTCTGTCTGACTGACTTTGGCTTTTTTTTAACCTCACAGTAATCCTGGGAAATAGATAAGCAGATATAATGAGTTCCATTTTAGAGACAAAGAAATAAGTTAGATACTTGTCTGCATTCACACAGCTGGTTAAGAGTTTAATCAGGACTCAAACCTAAAGGTGAGGACATATTTCTCACCCCCCCCCCCCCATCTAGACTGCCTTTCCTCCCTCATATGTTAAGTTATGGCTTTGGTTCAGAAACTAGTCTGTGTGGCACAGAAGGGACCATGAAATTGTAAGAATATTGGCAATGAGAACACCTAGGTTTAAGGCCTGGTTTGCACACTGCAGGTCATAAGGAAAGAGCTCAATCCAGCTTGAACACTCTACCTGTGAATGCAGAGAACTTTCAGCAAACAGTATTGAAGCATTCTTCTCTTTTGAGACACCACAGTAAGCCAGACAAGTTGGGTCTTACATCCTCCATGTGGCACCAAGGTCATGAGTAGAAATTGACCCAGGTCTGGTTTCTAAGGCACTGGGTCTGCCACAGACTGGCTGACGTCACTCATGCTTCTAACTAACACATAGATGAGGCTCAGGGTCACTTTCCTTGGCTCTCATCCATTTGGGATTGGCTACTTCTATTCAACAAAATAATTAAGATTCCAACTACAGATGGTTGCAGACAAAATTCATTTCTGTGGAAACACTACTTCCCTTCTCTAACATTGGTGGTTTTTAAAACTGTGTTCCTTGGAGTCTGAGAGATTTTCAATAAGTTTCCAGATTTCCATGAAGTGTTCAGGGCTCATTATGGAGAAGAGGCTGGAATGGAATGCAGGAGGGTACCTCCCTGTTTCTTTGTTTGTTTTAAATATTTTCTGTTATTTGAACAAAGAATTCCTTGGAATTAAAGAAATCTGAAAACCTCTACTTCAGTATACACACACAGCCCTCAAGGATGGGAGGGGGCTTGAAGATTGTCTACTTTGGTCTAACCATCCACAGAAGGCTTGAATTCATCACCCCTACGTGACTCCCATCCTGGATCTGAGCAGCTTCAGTGGCTCTTCCACCCGTGATGAGTCCTGATACACTCAGTCCTTCATTGCATCACCGCTTCTCAAACTCAGCTGCTCATGAAAACCACCTGAAGAGTCTTGTTTTTTTAACTACTGCCAGGTGCAGTGGCTTATACCTGTAATACCAGCAACTTGGGAGGCTGAGCCAGGAGAATCACTTGAGCCCAGGAGTTCAAGACCAGCCTAGGCAACATAGTGAGACCCCCCCCCCCCACCAACTCTACAAAAAATAAAAAAAAATAGCCAGGTGTGGTGGCACATGCCTGTTTTCCCAACTACTCAGAGGCTGAGGTAGAAGGATTGCCTGAGTCCATGCGGTCGAGGCTGCGGTGAACCATGACCATGCCACTACACCCTAGCCTAGGCAACAGAGCAAGATTCCTCAACTCAAAAACAAACAAAAAACACTGATGCCTGGGCTTCACCCCAGACTCTGATTTAATTGGTTTGGGGTGCAGTCTGGGCAATGGGGAATTCGAAAATCTCCCGCTGATTCTAATTTGTAGCAAAGTTTGGGAATCATTGCCTTAGTAAGCTGAGTCCGGTACCTTTGAAGTGTCCACCCAGCTTTCTTCTTCATCCTCTGGAAGGTACAGTTAACAAACCAAACCCATCTTCCATCTAAGAACCTTAAAAAAATCTGAAGACAGCTTTACTTTTTTCCTAGAGTTTCACTCTTCCAGTAAAAACCTGGCGCTCTCTAGATGCTTCCACCTGCAACATGTTATCTGGCTGGTCTCTGTATTCCTAGACCAGTGAAGAGCCCCTGCTAGGATCAATCTCTCTGCACAGGAGAGCAGAACTGTGACGTCCCTCTTTGTCCACACTCTGCCTGGATCCCTGTAGCGATCCACGGGGCCCCACCTACAAACCTTTTTTTAACACAGGCAGGTGCAGCTCCTAAACTCCTTCCCTTGGCCTGAATTTGGATACTAATTACAGCCCTAACTGAGGCCCAGCGACAACCAGAAAACCAAATCAACAGAGGCTGCAGACAATGACCCTTACATCTCATGGCATTTTATAGTTCACAGTAAATTCGCACGCCTTATTTAAATTACTGCCCTCCCCAGCTGTCTTTATTCAAATCCTGTTTTTTTAGGTGAGAAAGCTTGTTTTACAGCAAAGAGGCATGCCCCAAGCCACACGGTTAGTTAGTAGCAGAGGAGAGGATGCGATCCATCTGGCGATCATTACATTCGGCCACACGACCTCCCACGTAACTTCACGGGCCACAGCAGGCAGGGGACAGGACTTCACAGAATGGAAACCTCCGCCTGGGGCTGCTGTTCCCCGTGGCTGTGTTCCAGGGCCACCCACGCTCTGTGCGCGGTGTGGGCAGCATTGTAACCACAGGACAGGGGCTTTGCTTTGCCACAGTGCTGAGGAAATAGACCAGGTGTCAGGGTAATGTGATTTGCCCCTCACTCTAAATGCAGCAGAAATTATATAGTGACTTAAAAATTCCCCTGGAGAAAAGCTGCCATATGCAGGGCTGAACCAAATACCACCACCAACAACGTACCAGGTCAGAATCATCTCATGTTGGATCTCTTCCCGCATGTATGAGGGGAGACCCCCCAAAAAACCAGAATTTATAAAACAATGTGTATTTGTTCTTACATGTTTAAATTTCAGTCACCTTCAAAGTACCCTGATGCAATACACCTATTGAAATGCTTTTTCCACTGCTCAAAACAGTTTTTGAACTCGTTAATTTTGATGTCTTTTAGTGATTCTGCTGTTTTTTTGGTTTGTTTGTTTGTTTCACCTCTTCCACATTAGCAAAACATTTCCCTTTGAGGACTTTTTCATCTGGGGAAGCAAAAAAAGGTTGCTTGGGGGCAAAATCGGGTGAACAGGGAGGGTAGGGCATGGGGGTCATGCTGTTTTTGGTCAAAAACTGCAGAAAACACAGCACGGTGTGGGCAGGTGCATTGTCACGGTGGAGAAATCACCCATCATGAAATGGGCAAATGTGTTGAAAGAATCTCCAAAAAAAAAAAAAAAAAATTAACTGAAGTTGAATGCAGCCTCTCACAACAACACTAGCTGGTACACTGATGCTGATGGGTTCCTAGAACACTTACCTAGCAGGAGACTCCTGTACTACAAGGGGCCTGCCCTCCAAAAGATAATTCCGGGTTTTTTTGGGTCCCCCCATACATATGATGCCTTCTTTTCCTTTTGGCTCTTGACTTGCCTTTGCCCTAGGACTGAAAAAAAATCTCTTCTAACAGCTCGACACTTTGGCTATATTCCCTCTCAGTTTCTAGTTCAGCTCTGCTCCTGGATTTTGGTTTGCTGGCTGCACTTTTGGTACATTCTTGGTGCTCATTCAGACTCTCATTCAACTCCCATTGCAAACCCTATTTCTTTATGTCTTTTTTTAAAAAAAAAATATTTTTAAAGATGTGGCATACAGTTCAGGGTTAGGTATACACATGTTTATTATGCAGGTACCCTTGTTGATGATGTGTGCTCCCAACCCTAGCAGTTTCCCTCAACTGCCAATTCCACCCCACCTCCCTTGGCAGTTTCCCACTACAGCCAATCCTTTTCTTACAGTATTAGGATAATTGTTCAAGGTCTGCTTATGAGTGAGAACATATGGTACTCTGTTCTTTTTTTCTGTGATAGATCACTGAGTATGATCGACTCTAAATCCATCCAAGTTGCTACAAAGTCCATATGTTTGTCCTTCTTTAAGGCTGCATAATATGCCATTGTGTATATGTACCACATTTTTTTTATCCAGTCCAGTTTCGATAGGCAGCATGGTTGGTTCCATGTTTTTGTTATTGTGAGTAGAGCTGCAATAAACATGCATTTTTTTTGTAGAATGATTTGAGTTCTTCCAGGCAAATCCTATTGATTTCACTGATTGGATTAAAGACAAAGTCGCTGTTCGCTGGCCAGGCAGTCTGTCCCAGATGCAGGCACTAAGAAGGTGCACTGACGGTAGAGGATTTTAAAACAGTCATAAAGCTGTCCAAAAATGGTGCTTTTTAAATTACCATTGCGATAAAATACTCTCCCCTGCTGGGTCAGAGTACTCCCACTGTCCCTCCTTCTCTCTGGCATGTCACTGGTGACATTCAGTCAAAGGCGGCCATCCCAGCTTGCTGCAGCCCTGGGCACTTTTTCTGTCATGTGTCCAGTGTGTTGGGCAGGACAGAAGTCTCAGCTAAGCTGGCCCTGCAGGACTCCCACAAAACTTCCTGAACAGTTCAGATGGAAGGGAACACAGCTAACTCTGTTAGAAACAATATACTCCTAAAAGATGCTGTAGTTTCTATAAACCAGAGAAAACTGGATTTTAAAAGGCTCCAATAATATACTCTTGCACAACACAGTGGTTATTCCCAAGCCCTGGAAAGTAACATGCTGGAAAAAGAGGGCACGAAATTGTTTTTATTTGAAAGGCATTTGTTTGGGAAAACGATGCTTACTCCAAGCAAAATGTTAGCTTGCTTGGTTAGAAGTTAATTACAGTATTTATTGCTTAAAGCCGGCCTGGAATTTTGGCTTGATTTCTTAGGAGCCTAGCATTTGGGGGGAAGTGACCTGTTCGATTCTCAGGCTGGTGAGCTAAATGTTGATCTGATAACTGCTTGTTTCAAAAGGGCCCAAGAGATAAGAAATAAGTTCCCGAGGGGGTAAGAAACAAAACTGCAGTTTTAAGTCCAGGAACATTATTGTGATGATACAGGAATGTTTGTTACCAAGATTGGAACTAAGTGAGGAAATGACTTAAAAGAATAAAGCGGTTGATCGCCTTGATTCCCAAATTAATAATGCTCTTGTTCTTTTGATATCTCCAATATTCACATGTTGGTTTAATTAAAATACTTGGACAGTGCAAGCAGAGAGATAATGCATTTGATATGTGCCTTAATGGACTTTATTTTATCATTTGAATCTGTCCTTAAAGCAAACTTTATTCTGTTGGTCCTCTTCTGGGCTGGGTATCACTGACCAACTTGTTTGGACCCGTGGACATCACAACTATATTTCTTATTTTTTATTTTTTTGTAGAGACGAGGTCTCACTATGTTACCCAGGCTGGTCTCAAGTTCCTGGGCTCAAGCAGTCCTTGGCTTCCCCAAAATGCTGGGATTACAGGTAGGAGCCACCACACCTGGCCTAACTATGCTTTTTAGTTGGTTCTTCCTTGATGCCTATTTGACCCTTAACTTTGGGTTTCTCCAAAGGTTTGAGCCTCAGCCTTTGGTATTCTTGTTGCATGACCTGCCTGATCGCTCCCACTGTGTGGCCCTCCAGCCTTAGCTCAGAGACTCTAATTCCAACTGTCAACAGGTCATCACCTTGACCTTAACCCTTCCCACCCCATCAAGCATTCTTCTGTCTCCATCTCTTATCTCCCTCTCTGCTAGCTCCTCTCGATCCTACAAGAAAAGTATTTCAATCTATTCTAGCCCTCAAAAAAAAAAAAAAAAAAAAGAAACCACATCTTGCCTTAGTCTTGGCTCACCTTCATCTCCCTTCTTCTTTGCACTGTCAAACTTCCTAAATAACATTCCTGCTGTCTGCTTTGCACCTGCAGTGGTCACGAGTGATGCTCCAGTTGCTGGATCCAGGTGCTTCTTAGGCATCATGCTGGTGGCATGTGAACCCTTTTCTGCTAGCACTTAGACCAATCCTCCCCACTTTCTCCTTCCTCGCCTCCAGGGCATTGCATCCTCAGACCCAGTCCTGGGTCATCCTCTCCAAAGGGACCTGTCACTGTGGACTTTGGAAGGCAGCTGTGCTCACAGCATCTACCAACATGGTTACAGTCTGTGGTGAAATTCCATTTTTCTCTCCATTCAATCCCTTGGACAATCCCAACTATCCACTCTGAAGAGACTTTTTTCTCTCCATTCAATCCCTTGGACAATCCCAACTATCCACTCTGAAGAGACGACTCTCAACCCGTATCTTTGGTCCTGATATCCTTCCTAAGCTCCAGCACCAGGCGTCTCATGGCCTGCTAGAACATTCCTCTTCCACGTCAGAAGCACCTCCAGTTCAACATGCCCCAAGCCAAACACACTATTTGGCCTCCCAGTCCTGCATCCTCCTGTTCATTGGCTCAGGTGTCCCTTTTAGTCATCAGGCTGGAGACTTCTGGTATTTTCCTGGCTCTTTTTTTTTTTTTTTAATCCCTCGCTCCCTAGCTTCCTTTTTTTTGTTGTTTTTGAGATGGGGTCTTGCCCAAGTTGAAGTGTAGTGTCGTGATCCCAGCTTACTGCAGCCTCAACCTTCTGGGCTCACATGATCCTCCCACCTGTCTCCCAAGTAGGTGAAACCATAGGTACACACCACCATGCCTTGCTAATTTTTAAATATCTTGTAGAGATGGTGTCTTACTATGTAGTCCAGGCTTCTCTTGACCTCCTGGCCTCAGGTGATGTCCCTCAGTTTCCTAAAGTGCTGGGATTATAGGCAGGAGCCACCGTACCCAGCTTCTCTAGCTTCTAATTAACTACAAAGTCCAATTTTCCAAGCAGGTGGCAATCCTCATTCCACCATATGCAATCAGAACACCACACCTTGGGTTTGTGCTCACACAGCCTTCTGTCTGGAAGGACTGTCCCAGTGGGGAGGGCACTGGTGTGAGAAGCTGTATTAAGGTAAAGGCTCCATTCCAAGACCTGCCACTTATACTTACCAACTTGGGCCTTGGTTTTCTCACATACAACATAAGGGGTTAGACAGACAATCTCTGAAGCTTTGTGATTCTCTGGATGCAATTCCTCACCATGTTTGCTGTCCTAAACCCCTTCAAGATTCACAGTAGTTGCTTCCTCCTCTCAAAACATCCTCTGACTCCCTCCCTGCCCTGCCCCAACCAGAAGCAATGCCACTCCTCTCTGGACACCTGTCACACTTTTTAAGGAATTTATCATTGATTACTTATCTCCCTCATTTGATTAGCCACAAAGTCTTGGAGGGAAGAGCTCATGTCTAGTGCTTTATCTTCTTTTTCTTTAAATCCTCCTGGCCATGTGCAGTGGCTCACACTTGTAATCCCAGCACTTTTGGAGGCTGAGGCGGGAGGATTGCTTGACCCCAGGAGTTTGAGACCAGCCTGGGCAACATAGTGAGACCTCGTGTCTACAAAAAAATGCAAAAATTAGCCAGGCATGGTGGTGTGCACCTGTAGTCCCAGTTACTTGGGAGGCTGAGGTGGATGGATCGCCTAAGCCCAAGTAGGTTGAGACTGTGATGAGCCAGGATCATGCCACTGCACTTCAGCCTGGGTGACAGAGGAGCGAGAGAGAAACAAGCGAGAGGAGGGAAGTTCCAGACTATTTAGCAACCAGATTTCCCCTGAATTCGTTATTTTCTTGACGTATTGGCCCCTCTGACCCAAACACCTCCCACTAGGCCCCACCTCCAATACTGGGAGTCACATTTCAACATAAAATTTGGAGGGGACAAACATCCAAACTACAGGGGGTGCCCCCAAAATGGATACCATCTTAAGTATGACGTTCACTCAAAAGATGTATACTAGCATCACCATGCAACAGGCAGGACAGTCAAAGAAAATGGTGGAAGCATGGTTGAGCGACTGTTGTACTACTACACATTGCTACCATAAGTCAATTAAGCTTCGAAAAGCATTACATAGATGACATCTCTTTAAATGTGTATACGTTTTTTGGCATCCCCTCTATATCACCTGCAGTTGGCTGGCTTAGGGTGCCTACCCCTCTGGCCCTGCTCCTTCCCAGCAAGCCCCTTCAGTCCAATCCCGCCAGCTCCTTGTTCACCCTCAAGTGGCCTGGGATTGTCTTTATCCTTTGGCTTCTGTTTTTTCCCTTCCAAATTCCACCCATTCCTCAAGGCTGGGCCCACATTCCTCCTTCATGTCTCTTCCACCCCCTATAACTCAATATATAGTTTCTTCCTCTCTGATGTGAAGGCCCAAGGTGGACTTTTTATACCTTCTCCAGACCACGAAGATGACACCACTATGTGCTTCTCACTCTGAGTACCCAAGGCTTGCCACATCTGCACAGCTCATAGTTATCGAAGTCTGGATTCAAGGCTGGGTTTAAGCTCCAACATGCTTCTATTTTCACCACATCATGTGTCTCCCTGTCCCATCCCATAAGTCACTGTAGCCAAGGGCTGTGTCTAAGTGGGCTCTGTAACTTCAGGACCAAGTGCCTGGTTCATGGTGGTTGCTGTACGAGGGTGGACCCCTCAAAAATTGGAATCATCTTTTGGAAGGCAGCCCCTTGTAGTATACTTGGAATTTGTTCCTCTGGATCAACCAAAGTTTTTTCTGGAAATTTTGAGAAGATTGCCTCATAATTTGCAGAAGAAATGTCCCAAGTTGTGGCAAAAAGGTGACTGGTTCTTCCACCATGACAATATTCCTGCCCACACCATGCTGAGTATTAAACAGTTTTTGACCAAAAAATGGCATGACCCCCATGGCCCACCCTCCCTATTCACCTGATCTCACTGTAGCAACTTTTTTTTTTTGTTTCCCCAGATGTAAAAAGTCCTCAAAGGGACCCATTTTGCCAATGTGAAAGACGTGAAACAAAAAATGGTAGAAGCACTCAAAGGAATCAAAATCGACAGGTTCCAAAACTGTTTTGAGCAATGGAAAAAGTGTCTCAATAGGTATATTCCATCAAAAGGAGAGAACTTTGAAGGTGACTGAAGTTTAAACATCTAAGAATCAATACACAGTTTTTTAATTAATAAATTCTGGTTTTTAGGGCGTCCTTCTTGTACATGTACATAGCTAAATAAAAACTTAGCTCTGAATTAAATCATTCAGGATAAATGTTAAGTGCTATCTTTATCATGCCACTTAGCAATTTTCATGTTAGGGTGATAGGTAAACTCTACGAAAAATGTGGTCACTTGGGGTAAAATCACTTTAAGTTCTGCTAAAAACTTTATAAAGTTTTTCATTAAATATTGGCTAAAATGTGCCCAGGTCCTTACCCCTCGCCAAAGATGGAGGCAGAAGACAGTCCTGACAAAGAAGAAGTTGAGAGGGGCTCCCTAGAAATTAGACCCTTCTCCAACCACTCCCAGGCTGTGGTTGAACCTCAGACCTGCCACTGGGCCCTAAAGCTGAACTGAACACCTGTCTATCAGAGCACCGAGTCCCCGGGGTCCAGTACTGGTGCTACTTAAGACCTAGGTGAAATCTGTCCCCTCTCTTTGCCACATGTCTCAGGTTATAACCACTCACAAGTTCCTCCCTTGCTGACTCAGACCACTCGCCAAGAACGATTGAGTAAGACATTAAGATGCCAATGACATAGCTAATGAAAATATGCTCGCTCTCCCTTGTAATCCAACACAAATTAAAATCACAAAACTGTGTCATTTTTTGCCTACCATATAATGACAAGGAAAAATTAAATGATAATACACATTTCATGGTCTACATGAAGAAATAATTCCATAAGGCGCAGGGGCCAGAAGCCTTTCAAATGCAGGTCAGATTTGCTCATTTATTCACTCAACAAATTCTTTCTGAGCACCAACTATGTGTCATGGGCTGGGCTGGGTGCTAAGGATACAACAGTAGACAGAGAGGCATAGACTTTGTTTTATTTGAGAAAAATAGATTGCTGAAAGGGAGGACAGTGGGGAAGTAATATACAATTTGGACACAGTGGCCAGGGAAGACCTCTCTGAGGTAGGGCCTGAGTATGCAGAAGAAGCCAGCATTGTAAAGAGCAGGGAGGTGCATTATAGGAAGATGAAATGGCCTGTGCAAAGGCCCCAAGGTCAGAGGGACTCAGTCTGAAGAAATAACAGAAGGTCTGGCTGATGACTTTTGTTTTCAAAAGAGAAGTCACCACGTTCACCCTTCTGGAAGTGGATGGGGAGAGAGATGGCAATAACATTCCCAAGGAACATTTTGCACAGGAGGGGCAGGAGTTGGCTCTCATCAGAATCAAGAAACTGACTGGGCTTGGTGGCTCAGCCTGTAATCCCAGCACATTGGGAGGCCGAGGTGAGTGAATTGAATTGCCTGAGTCTGCAGGTTCGAGACCAGCCCGGGCAACTTGGCGAGACCTCGACCCTACAATAAAAATAAAAATTTAGCCGGGCATGCTAGCGCATGCTTGTAGTTCCAGCTACTTGGAAGGCTGAGGTGGAACAATCGCAGGAGCCCAGCAGGTTGACACTGGGGTGGCCGTGAATGTGCCATTGCACTCCAGCCTGGGTGATAGAGTGAGACTCCAACTCACAAAAAAAAAAAAAAAAAATCAAGAAACTTAATGAGGCTGAGCCCCAAAACTCAAGGTCTTAAATCTAATACAATTTATTAACCATCCTTCCCTGGGCCTCCCATTTCTCATATATAACATGTCAGGCTTGAACCAAAAATGGATCTCCAAGGTCCTTTTAAATGAAAAATTCTTTTAAAAGATTCAATTTAATTAAAATAATGAATTCAAAATGATGAAATGAATCAATTAACTAAGAGTTTAAATATGATCACGAGCTCCCGAGACCTGGTGGCAACCTCCTCCTGCCTTTTCTCAGTCCTGTTACAACACTCCAGGCTGCAGCGTCCAGTGGTATTTGGGGAGCCCTGGATGAGGCCTGCCCTCCAGGAAGAATTCTCAACAGTGGGAAGGGCAAGCTGATGGGAACACCTGATCCGTGAGGAGGAAGTCATGGAGGGATTTGCAGACAGTCAAATTTTTGAAGACTGTTGGTTCAGAATAGACCAGATGGGAGGAGGCCTGGCAGGGCGCATCTGGTTCGAAGACGCTTTTCAGATTTGATTTATAGGCTGTGCGGCAGCATTACCTCTGGCAGTTTTATCTTCCATATGGTTTTCATCAGCACAATTTTAATTTTTTTTAAATCACAGAAGTAATTCATGATCATTAAAAAAAATTAAGTGTCCTAAAAGAAGTGGAAATTCTCACTTCGACTTAGCCCCAAATCTCACTTCACTTCATGAGAATAATCCCTTTGAACAATGAATGAGAATCCTTCCAGAACTTTCTGTGCATGTGCGGACAGAGACACAAAGAAAATTATACATAATTTCATATGGTGTATTTTTAATACAAAAATGCAACCCTACTATAATTTTTTAATGCCCACCATCACTTCAAGTAACTTCATTTCACATCATTAAATACAGAGCTACTCTGTTATTTTTAATGGCAAAATGAGTGTTTCATAGGATGGAAATAACATTAATCATTTTCCTATTGTTGGAGAGTTAGGTTGCATTTAATTTTTTTCAGCTTATAAAACTGGTTGCAATGAACAGTCTTGTAAAGGTCTTTGTGCTCTTAAACGATTCTTTTCACTAAGTCAAATATTTGCTCACTATGGTGGATTGATTATACTCTTAACAACACTTGGTAAGAGTTGCCAACTCTCCCCGCCCCATACTGTATTTTACCACCATTTAAAATTTCTGTAATCTAAAATCTACCTTACTAAACAATTTGAGTTGTCCTAGTTACTAGTGGGGTTAAATATCTTTTCACATATTTTTAGATCATTGGCCTTTTATTCTCCCTAGGAATGATCTGCATATATCCTTTGTCTCTTTTACACTGGATTATTTTATCTTTCTTAGTGAAGTCTTTTTTTTACTAGAAATATTAGCTCTTGTCTGTTATATGTCCAAAATAGTATTTCTCTGTCATTCATTTTTAATACAATCTCTTGACACAGAGAAGACACCAATTTTTATTAAATTAGATCTGTAAGTCTTTTTAATGTGTTCAGAGGCCAAATGTACTTAGAAACTTGTTAGAAAGTTTCTCCCCACCACATGGTTTAAAACTATTTTCCAGCACTTTGGGAGGCCCAGGTAAGGGGATTGCCTGAGCCCACGGGTTGGAGAACGGCCTAGGCAACTTGGTGAGACCTCATCTCTACAATCAATCAAAAAATTAGCCAGGCGTTGTAGCACACGCCTATAGTTCTGGCTACTTGGAAGGCTGAGGTGGAAGGATTGCCCGAGCCCAGCAGGTCGACACTGGGGTGGCCATGAGCATGCCACTGCACTCCAGTCTGGGTGACAGAGTAAGAATCCAACTCAAAAAGAAAAAAATTTTCCTGGGGTAATTTTATAGATTTTATTTTCCTATGTTTTTGGGTATATTTATAGTTTTTATCTGGATATATAATATGACACAGAGATCTAACCTTTTGTCATAATGATAATTATTCTAATGCTGATTACTAGGATAACCTTTCCTCAATTATGCACTTTTTATCATCTACTACATTTTAAAACAAATAGGAGTCTATTTTTAGACTATTTCATTCTATTACGATCTCTTTGGTATCCCTGGGTCTATCTCACACTGCTTTTTTTTTTTTTTTTTGAGTTGAAGTCTCACTCTGTCACCCAGACTGGAGTGCAGTGGCCGCTCCCAGCCACTGCAGCCTCTACCTGCTGGGCTCCGGTAATCCTTCCGCCTCAGCCTTCCAAGTAGCTGGAACTACAGGCGCGCGCTACCATGCCCAGCTAATTTTTTGATTTATTGTAGAGATGAGGTCTTGCCAAGTTGGCCGGGTGGGTCTTGAACCCGCGGGCTCAGGCAATCCATTCACCTCAGCCTCCCAAATCACTGGGATTACAGGCTGAGCCACTGAGCCCGGCTCTCACACTGTTTTAATTGCTGCGGGCTTATAAAATTTTGGTCTTATGGGACATGTTCTCACTTCATCTTTATTCAAAAACTTTTGGCTATTCTTGACCATTTACTCTTCCAGATGAACTTTAGAATCAGATGATTTTCATTAAAATCCCACTGGAATGTTGATGAGTTTTAAAAATTGAATTTATGAATTAATTTTGGGGAAATTGGTGGCTCTTTAATATGAAGTTGCCTTAGACAGAAATATGGTACTTTTTCCATTTATTTAAGCTTCCTTTTCTATCCTTCAGTAGTTTCATTGTTTTTTTCACATGGCTCTTGTGCATTTATTGCTTTATTTATTCCTAAATATTTAACATTTTTGTGGCTATAGCAAATGGCGTCTTGTTAAAACATGTTCCACATGTTTATTGCTTATATATAGGAAAGCTGTCTATTTTTACATGTTTACCTTGATCATGAACATATACAATTAGGTCTAATAGTTTTTCATAAGCTGTCAATAATTTTGCTGGTAGAAAATCATATCATACGTATATAAGGAGGGTATTCCTGTCTTTTCCCTAAAACAGAATTGTCTCTCTTGTTTCATCATAAAGTATGATGAATGTTATTGAATTCCAGGAGACAGTCCTTATCAAATTAAGGAATTCCACTTCTATTCCCAACTTATTAAGAATTTTTAAAACATATATTGGGTGGCAAATGCTGTCAAGTGAGGCTTTCTGCATGTATGATTTTTTTCTGTAAATGTATTAGTGTAGGAACAGATTTTCTAATATTAATCATCTCTTTATTCCTGAAATTATTTGGAGTTTTAAAATTAACTGTAGTTTTTTTCCCCCACAAAGGCTTTCTGATGGAATAGGCCATAAAACAATAAAGACTGTCATATTACTATGGAAAACCGATTGCATCAAGAACAGAATGCTGGTCCTGACACCTCTCAGTGGATTCCTGCTCTGTTTGGCACTTGCAGGCATGAATGTTCCTGATGAAGCTATGCCATGTCAAGCTGTAAGACCCTGGCTGGGACTCAGGTTGTAGGTGCCTTTGGCAAACATAAACTCTGGGCTCTACCTGTTAAGTGAATTGTGGAATGTCCAACACACAGAAAAACAAAGGGCATGACAATGCTTTTTCAATTTCACCAATTGAGCTGGGTGCAGTGGCTCATGCCTGTAATCACAGCACTTTGGGAGGTCGAGGTGAAAGGATCGCTTGAGCCCATGAGTTCAAGACCAGCCTGGGCAACATAGCAAGACTTTGTTTCTACAAAAATAAAAATAAAAAATAATTTAAAAAATCAGCTGGGTGGCTGGGCTTGGTGGTTCAGCCTGTAATCCCAGCACTTTGGGAGGCTGAGGTGAGTGAATTGCCTAAGCACATGGGTTTGAGACCAGCCCGGGCAACTTGGCAAGACCTTGCCTCTACAGTAAATGAAAAAATTAGCTGAGCGTGGTAGCACACGCCTGTAGTTTTGCCACTTGGAAGGCTGGGGTGGAAGGATCACTGGAGGCCAGCAGGTTGACACTGGGGTGGCCGTGAGTGTGCCACTGCACTCCAGCCTGGGTGACAGAGTGAGACTCCAACTAAAAAATAAAAAATAAAAAAATAATAAATAAAATCAGCTGGTCATGGTGGTATGCACCTGTAGTCACAGCAACTGGAGAGGCTGAGGCAGAAGGATCGCCTGAGCCCAGGGATAGAGGCTGTGGTGAGCTGAGATCGTGCCACTGCACTCCAGCTTGGGTGATAAAATGAGACCCTGACTCAAAAAACAAAAACCACTTTATTGAGGTACGATTGGCATAGAAACAGCTGTACGTATTTTAACGTATACAAATAAGGTCGGAGATTGAGACATCACCACAGTCTATGCTATGAACACGACTATCACCTCCAAAAGTTGTCTCCAGTCCTCTTTTTTTACTATAATTGTTATTTTGTGACAAGACCACTTAAGACCTACCCTCTTAGCAAATGTCTAAGTATGCAATACAGTATCACTGACTGCCAGCCCTGTGCTATATCACTGATCTCTAGCACTTGCACATCGTTCATAATTGAAACTGTGTACCCCTTGACTAACACCTCCTGTTTCTCCCCTCTGCCGGGCACTGACAACTACCATGCTGCTCTCTGCTTCTATGAGTTTGACTATTTTAGATTCCACATATAAGTGGTATCGTATATGTCTGAATTATTTCACTTAGTGCAATGTCTGCTGGTTCAACCACGTTGTCACAATGTCAGAATTTCTTTCTTTTTTAAGGCTGAATAATATTTCATTGTATAGATATCACGATTTCTTTGTCCACTTTCCTGTCGATGGACATTTAGGTTGCTTCCATGTCGTGGCTACTGTAAACAATGCTGCAGTGAACATGGAAGTCCAGATATCTCTTTGTGAACCTGATTTCAATTCCTTTGAACATATACATAGCAGTGGGGTTGCTGGATCCTATGGTGAGTTGGTCTACTGTTACTTTTTTGAGAAATCTCCATTACTGTTTTCTGTAGTGGCTGCACTGTTTACATTCCCACCAGCCATGTATAAGCTTGCCCTTTTTTTCTATATCCTTGTCAACACTTATTATCTTTTTTTTTTTTTTTTTGATAATAGCCATTCTAACAGGTGTAAGGTGATATTTCATTGTGGTTTTGATTTGCATTTCCGTGATGATTAGTGATATTGAGCACCTGTTCACACATCTGCTGGCCATTTACACACATTCTTTTGAGAAGAGCCTACCTATTCAGGTCCTTTGTCCATTCTTGATCAGATTTTTTTTTTTTTTTTTTGCTATTGAAGTGTATGAGTTCCTTATATATTTTGACTATTAACACTTTATCAGCTATTATGGTTTGCAAATAGTTTTTCCCATTCTGCAAGTGGCCTTCATTTTCTAGTTTCCTTTGCTGTGCAGAAACTTTTTAGTTTGATATAATCTTGTCTATTTTTGCTTTTGTTGCCTGTGTTTTTAGTGTCATATCTAAGAAATCATTGCCAAGGTCAATGTCAAGAGGTTTTTTCTCTTATGCTTTCTTCTGGGAATTTCATGGTGTCAGGTCTTATGTTTCAGCCTTTAATCTACATTGAGTTGATTTTTGGGTATAAGGTAGGGTCCAATTTCATTTTTTGCATGTGGGTATCCATGTTATTTTTAAGAAGAAAAAGGATAATAGACACCAAAGGCCAATAACTTTACTAAATACTAAAATAAAATATTTGCAGAAACTGCTTTAAAAGCTGTAGAAAAAGAACAGATCAGAAGGCATCATACAGATTTAAGATATAAACATTCGTAACTATGAAAAATATCTGAATGGCTTTGCTGTCTCAAAGCAAACAGTTTACTACCCTGGACTTTAGGTAAGGGCTCATAAAAATTTGTAGTTCTAGATGCCATCTTGAGTCCTGTGAGGGCGATCAGGCTATCATCCTGTCACCCCAAGGATGACTCAAGTTGATTTGCCGAATCTGGTTGGTCAGGTGCCCTCCCTTCCTTATTGCTCCTGGATTTCCAAACTCCCCTCACCCAACCTTTCCTGTCTCATCTCCTACTACCCTTCAGAGTCATCCTATGTCCTAGATGTTCTGGACATTGAACTACTTCTAGAACATTCTATGCACATCAATGCTTTTGCATAGTTGTTTTCTTGGCCCTCAACGGTCTTTCTCCGTTTTATCTGGTTAACTTTCTCCTTCACAGTCTGGTTCAGAGGCCAGCTTTTTAAGGGTCTTCGTCAACACTTTTCCCTTCCCTTCCATATCCTCCTTGTTTTCTTCTTATTCTACATTAGCATCTTGGTTGTTTAACTTTCTGTTTCTCTTCCAGACTCTGAGTTCTCCAAGGGCGGGGAATGATAACTTTTTAAAATCTGTATGGCTCCAACATCTACTGCAATAGACATCAGGGAGTGGCAAGTGCCAAATGGTTTTCAAAGAGTGTGCCACAGAACCCCAAGGTCCTGGGGGAGTTCTGAGGGACTCTGTCTGCAGCACAAGGAAGGCTGAGCTGATAAGGCGACAGGCCCTGGGCTCCCTCTTCAGTGAGAAATCTGCCCTTGAATTTCTCAGGCTGCAGAACCACAAGCTAAATAAACCTCTTTTTAAAATAAATTACCTAGTCTCAGGTATTTTCAACAGCAACACAAAATGGTTTTATATAATAATAGTAAAACTAGCTAACTTTTTTTTTTTTAGAGACAAAGTCTTACTCTGTTGCCCATGCTGGAGTATAATGCTGTGATACTGGCTCACCACAGCCTTGACCTCTTGGGCTCAGGTGATCTTTCTACCTCAGCCTCCTGTGTAACTGGGACTACAGAGACATGCACCACACTTCGCTAAATTTTAAATTTTTTGTAGAGATGAGGCTGCTCCATATTGCTCAGGTTGGTCTTGAACTTCCAGGCTCAAGATTCTGCTGCCTCGGCCTCCCAAAGCGTTGGGTTTACAGCCATGCGTCACTGTACCTGGTTGAAACCAACTAACATTTATCAAGGACTTTCTGTGCCTAATGCATGCCCTAAATGCTTTATCAGTATTAACTCATTTCATTATCACAACCATTTTACCTCTATTTACATTTTACATATAAGCTAAGTAACTTGCTCAACATCACATATTATTACATATAATCTTCTGAGAATCTCTAGACATTATTAGGTCCTTTGTATAGATGAGGAAGCAGAAGCTCCCACAGGCTAAGTAACTTGCCTAAGGTCACAGAGCTACCAGTGGGGAAAAGTCAAGATTTGAATCTGGTTCTCCATGTGGGAGCTGTGACACTCTGGGCGGGGTGGGGCTCAGGCTACCTTCTTACCTTCTCTGTTATGGTCACCATCATCTCTCCCTTCACTAGGGGGCCCAGGACATTGGTAGGGATGACAGTGGCAGGGCCATCTTCCATCTGTGAGATTATCAGGGCAGAGGATCCCTGGCCCTCACAGAGCTATGAATCTCCCTTTTTTCGGGGCAAGGACATTCGACGTGTAGGTGGGCTCCTCTCCTGGAATGGCACAGGCAGGTTGCAGATGCAGGGGGTGGGAGTTAGAAGGATTATCTGATGGGAAGAAGCTATTGTTTGTCAATCTCTTTATCGAGCTTGATCAACTGGAGAGACATCAACATAAGGACTAGTGAGTCTCCTCCAAGGGACTGAACCTGACTCTGATCAAGCCTTTGATCCAGCTGCCAATTTGCAGAAAATACAGAGTATGGAGGAACCTACTGAACTGTGCCATGACTATGCAATCAGCAAAACACACCACTATGGGAAACACTACAAATACCCCGGATTCTTCAACAGACACATTTTCTATCTGTCTGTCTCTTTCTCTCTCTATTGTATGGAGAATAGAAGAGCAAACCTGTAGATTAAGAGGCTTGAAAGACCCAACTAAAAATGAGCAAGGTTAAACTGTAAGGTCTAAGGATGAGCACTTGGGTAATACAACGATAAAGAAATACAAGATTTCTACAAAAGTCAGGAGGGGAAGGAAGGGAGTGGAAATTTGGAAATTTGGGGAGAATTCTAATTCTTTCCATTATAATACCTCATTAAGCTATAAGCTTGTTCTGTGGGAGTTTTGGGGACATGGCTGTGAGGAGACAGAAAGGGATATGAATGCAAGAGGCACAGAAGGAAAACCTTAAATTAAGAGAAGAGGGGCCAGGTTCGGTGGCTCAGCCTGTAATCCCAGCACTTTTGGAGGCCGAGGTGAGTGGATTGCCTGAGCCCACAGGTTCGAGACCAGCCTGGGCAACTTGGCAAGACTTCATCTCTACAATAAATAAAAAAAATTAGCTGGGCATGGTAGCGTGCACCTATAGTTCCAGCTACTTGGAAGGCTGAGAAGGAAGGATCGCCGGAGCCCAGTGGGTCAACGCCGGGGTGGCCGTGTGTGTGCAACTGTGCTCCAGCCTGGGCGATGAAGTTAGAATCAAACTCAAAAAAAAAAAAAAAAGAGAGAGAGAGAGAGAAGAGGGAGCCCAGGTCACTGCATGCACAAGCTGGGTCTTTAATGCATCTCTGAGCCTCCAATGACCTATTGCCCTTAGGGTCTTCCTGGCTGTCAGGTGCATGCTGACCCTAGGTGGATGCTGTGGAGGGTTCTGAGTGGTCTGTTATGGTCCTGTGGGGTCTGGTGTGGTGGGCTTCAGTGCTATGATGGGACTGTGGACTGTCCCAGGGCTGTGCTTTGGGCTTCTCCTGACAAAGGTATACATAATTGTGGCAGCATGTTCTAAAAGTTTAAGTCAGTTCCTGATACCTGTGTATTTTCTTGGGACATCAAATCATGAGATTTTTTTGTCTTAACGGTTCTTTTGCTTGGGAGCAGACATTTTTCACTCAGTTAAAAACTGAAGCCAGGCTCGGTGGCTCAGCCTGTAATCCCTTGCTTGGGGAGGCTGAGGTGAGTGGATTGCCTGAGCCCGCGGGTTCGAGACCTGCCTGGGCAACTTGGTGAGCCTCATCTCTACAATAAATCAAAAATTAGCTGGGCATGGTAGCGCGCGCCTGTAGTTCCAGCTACTTGGAAGGCTGAGGCAGAAGGATTGCCGGAGCCCAGCAGGTCGAGGCTGCGGTGACCGGGAGCAGCCACTGCACTCCAGTCTGGGCGACAGAGTGAGACTCCAACTCAAAAAAACCAAAACCAAAACTAAAAACAAAAACAAAAAACAAAAAAGAGACATGTAGATGTAGAAATAGACAGCATTGATGGATATGATGGTTTAAGGCATTAAGACAAATAAAAAATATGTTATGCAACATAGCCATATATTGAATGTATTTTAATAAGTGCCAGTCAGAGGTTTTGAAAATTTATTTTTTAAAAATGATATGTAAACATTTAAATCCTGTAATAGATTTAACTATTTTGCAAATGAAGTGCAACAGATGTTGCTAGATTTTGAGACAAGTTTAAAAAAAATACTGCAAACCATTTTAGGCTCTTGCTAAGACAAAAGAAAGCTCCATGAACAGTTCAGACACAGACCTTGGCATACCAAAGGCTTGGAATAGATTCTGGGGTCTACAGATCAGGAAAACACAATACACATAAATCCCAGTGAAAAGTACAGATCATTATAAAACATTTACATCAGACATTTTGACATAATAACATTCAGAATGATATCTATGAAACATATTTTATGTAGATTTAAAATACAAACAGTCCAAGTCCTGGTGGATAAAGAGGATATTTTTTTCTAACTACACGTTAGGAGCAACTTCAAAAATGTAGAATGACATTTTTAATTCTTAGAGAGCAATCATTGCAGGACTGGTATTTCTGAGAGAAGACAGAACACTGAGGCTGTCCCCAGAAGTATCTAATATCATCCTCAGGATGTGCACTCAGGGTCATGGAAAGAGAGGGGCCATGGAGCAGTGCACAGTGTCTCCCTGCAAGGTAGAGACAGAGATTTGATTTCAGGAGATCATGCCCCTGGAATTTGGAGGATAAAGTTCTGAATAGGAGGGAATTATGTAGGAAAAAAAATCCAAGAAAATGCATAACATTTCCTGAAACCTAAATCCATATTCAAAGCATTAAAATACAGAAGGTGAGAAAATAGAGAAGCAAGAAATTGAGAGGAATACAGTTTTCACAGTCTACAGAAATCTAAGAATATTTTAAGTTCCAACCTGAGGAGAAAGTCCATTTTCATCTCTTGGCAGTGCTCAGTTGGACACTTTGAAACATCTTACACATTTATTATTAAACTATATTTTGTTCTAGCTATCAGTCACCTGTACTTTTTTTCCTGCAGGCTCCCCTGGAGGGACATCTGAATGTAGCACTTCCAAGGCCTCCACCACCACCTGCCTTTTCTTCTGTATCCCCCTCTTAGAACAGAGGCTGTGTCCTCCTTCCCTCTGCCTGCTCCTCCACCTGGACCCCATGTGGAGATAAAGCTGAGGCAACTCCAGGATTTGGAGCCTTTACCATCTTCAGGCCCTGCAGCCACTGGGACACTCCCCTCTACTCCAGCTCCATGCTGGGGAGAGAAAGGTCTGTGGGATGCCTGACACTTAGCAGTTGACTCTTCTAGGGACAAAATAAAACTCTTTCTTGACGTATTCTTGGAGGCCATCTTAATTCTCTCCCTGTGCTCTTCTCCTCTTGTTTCTGTGACTAGTGCCCATTCCTTAAATGCCTGGTACATGCCCAGTGTCTTATAATGCCAAGAATTATTTAAATTTTTGTTTAAAGAATGAATGAATGGGTAACTCTTTCTAACTCTCCTAACAAGTGATTATTTTACCATCTACATTATTCATATACAAAAGTAAATTAATCTTTGAGGTCCTGATTATTTCTGAACTGTGTTAACTCACTTACAGCTTATCACACAAAGACTCAATATGACAAATGTAAAGCCATTCCCATCACAGCCTCCAGACCTACTCTTCTACATGACCCTATCTGACATGTTAGCAATGACATCAGATTTCTCAACATCAGCCTCCACCAACTGAACAGCCTTAGGTTCAGTCATCTCATCCCATGACCTACCTCAAAGGCATGTGCCATTTCATCCCTTCCCCATTTCCTCTGGTGTCGTCTTTCAGCAGCCCCCAGGAATAGCCTCTGCCAGGTCTCCTGTTTGATTTTCTAGAAATTGTCTTGGAATATCCTCAGAGCTGAATCTCTACTAAGAGAACTGGCAACAGGCATAGGAAAATGTAAGAGAATTGTCCTGAGAGTGCAGCATCTCATCCCTGCTGGAAGCCCAGCCCTGCACTCACCTCCATACTTTATTCCCCACTTGGTGTCCCTGGTGTCTTCTCCATGCTTTGCTCTGGAACAGGTTGAGCATCTTCCACAGTCTATTTTTCTTTTTATGAATTTCTTCTTTCCCCTTGGTGGACTCCTGTTCACATTCTCCATCCTAAGCAAGTGCCCCCTGCTCTGAGTCCTCCCTGTGGAGAAAGGCTCCACGCACATATTGTGTTTTCAGCTCCATGGCTGTTACAGCACTTCTTGTCAAGCATTCCATGTAGGCTGCCCCTGCTGTCTTCATAAAGGGAGGTCCTATGTCAGGAATGGCTGCCCCAGAAATACAACCCTGATTACTTCTTGTAGGAATTATTTTCATGTGTTGGAAACACATAGGTCAAGGAAAGAAAGGGAAAAGGAAACTCTGGACCACTGTGAAAAAAGAAGCTCACCCAGAGACCAACTGAGTGTAAACTGAAACTGTATCTGAAGGCTGATCAGGACAGGTACTTACAGCTGGAGAGCCCTCAATTGACAGATGATCTTTCTCTGGTGCTTCTGCAACATTGTCTGCTCAAGGCCTGACTAAGTTCCCTGCACATGGGCCTGTGTTCAGTTCCAGCGGGTGCTTCCCGCTAAGCCTTATCCATGGGCAACTAGTGCCTCAACACACTCTCTCTGTCCAAAGTTCCTGGAGCCTGTGAGTGCCCTTGGGAAAGAAACAGTGGGTGAAGTACATTTGCATGATCAACCCCTCTTTTTTAAGGCCATTGGGGTTGAGATAAGAGAGGTCCAGAACAGCTCAACACCTTAGAAGGGCCTGTATTCACCATGGCCCTGACTCCTCTCCTCTTCCTGCTCCTCTCTTATTGGACAGGTAGGGACAGTGCTTAGAACCCAGGGAAGTAACCAGTCTGATCAGTCCTCTCTGGCTCAGGTCCCCCAGCAGCTGCACCTTGGTTCTACTTTTCACTGAATGTGTCTGTGTTCACAGGTTCCCCTCCTAACCTGTGCTGACTCAACCGCTCTCCTTCTCTGCATCTATGGGAACAACAACCAGACTGCTCTGCACAAGGATATCAGTGGTGGAAGCTATAATATGTAGTGGTACCAGAAGAATCCAGGGAGCCCTCCTCTTCCTGAATTATTACTCAGACTCAACCAAGCAGCTGGGACCTGGGGTCCCCTATTGAGTCAACCCTAACCCTAACCCTAACCCTAACTTCAAGTAACACTGTATTTTTGCTCATCTCTGGACTCCAGCCTGAAGATGAGGCTGATTATTACTGCCAGGTTGATGCAAGTAGTGCTAACCACAGAGATAGACACAGATGGGGAAGTTGGACAAAAACCCTCAGCCTTTCAGGTTCTAAGCTCATCACTTTTAATGGGGTGGTTAAGATCTTCCTTTATAATAAAATTATTTCAGACAGAAGATTCTTGTTTAAAATGGTGCCACAGAATAATTCTCATTCATTTTTTAACATAGTGCTCCTAGATACTCTAAAAATGCTAAAAACAGAAGCACAAATGTTTATATAAATGCCCCGAATACTAACATTACAGACCGATTTCCACTAGCAAAAACAGAGGCAGAACAGAAAATAAAATTCATCCAGATGACAAAAATAATACTATGATATATGTCATGCAAATTTTATATATGGTATATTATGCACATTATACATTATTTCATAAAAGTTTAGCGTCTGCCTCCCCCCAGGAACCAGTAATCCACTGTGAACATTAGACAATCTTGTGGGTATGCACTGTCTTTAAAATAAAATCATACCACTGGGTTAAACATGTAAATAGCCCTGTAGATCTGCAGAATAATACCCACAACTTCTTTCTTAGGTTTTGTTTTTCT